>PNEQ01115398.1:0-24626 GCA_003012365.1 Medauroidea extradentata
TTTTTTTTTTTTTTTTTTTTTTTTTTTTTTTTTTTTTTTTTTTTTTTTTTTTTTTTTTTTTTTTTTTTTTTTTTTTTTTTTTTTTTTTTTTTTTTTTTTTTTTTTTTTTTTTTTTTTTTTTTTTTTAACGCGAAGTTGTGCAGCTTTAATATTTGTATACGGCGACTAGTAGGTTACTTTCAGTCTTGGAAAGTAGCAGTGCTCTTTTACGTTAGTCATGACTACGTTATACGTTAACTTTGTGTACGTTTCAAAAATTATAAATATATATATAGTATATCGGTAGAGCCACGATTTTCTGGCGAAAATTTTTGCAACATTTGGTTTCAATGCGTCATGTGCATAGCTGCAGCTCTGCTACATCGTCTGTGATTGAATGGTTTTACTCTCACTTGCCTTGGCAAATTACAGACGTACTGAGTCACAAAAATATTATTCTGATTGGTGCAGTCAAGTGAGAGACATGTCTGAACAAAGATATGCTGCCAACAACCATGAAGCACAGCTGCAGATGTGCATGTGAGACACTGAAACAAGGTGGGGCAAAAATATTTTCGCGACAAAATCGTGGCCCTATATGTCGAGTATCAATGTGTACAGATAATGTTTCATTTTGTGGCTACGTGATGATTTATTTAGTTTGTTGGAAGTGCTTGGCTATCCACTACCTGACTGCATTAATGCGTGTAAAATTTACAACACCGCAACGCAGAAGAGAAATTTATCGAGCCTAGATAGCTGCGAGAACTGAAATACCACGAGGCGTGCATGGTCACTGATGTATCACTTAACACTTAACACACACTCATGTATTATTGCATGTATGTATATGCATGTATTTGTGTCTGTATACAGGATGTTTCTGAAATACTTTTGCAAACCTCGGGGGCAGTACGCAAACAAGAAAAACGTTCGTGTAAACATATGTCTGAAAACAGTTAGTTTTTGAGTTATTAATAAAAGTTTAGTTCTATGTGTTGCAAGCTGATTAGTTTCATAAACAGTCATTGAATAATGTTATTGATTGCAGATGCCCTAATTTCTATCCTCTTAGCATTGGTTAAGTGTCATAATCTCAGTTAAGTCACCTTAAATGTTCGAAATGACATCCTCTTGCATCCACACACAAATTCACGTTTCGGATCGTGCACTATCGCACTATTTTAAATATTCCCACATGATGCAGTACTGTTTCACAGGCATCCATGGTCACAACTGCAAAACAGTACTAGTCAAATGTCGCGAACAGATTATTCACAAATGTAAACACGTTTCTTTTAGTAACATACTGTCATAAATGATACTAATGAGTTTATGACACTTTCACCAATGTTAAGAGGATAGACATTAGGGTAACTGCAATTAATAACATTATTCAAAGACTATTTACAAAAGTAATTACCTGGCAACACTTTGAATTAAACTTTCATTGAGAACTTGAAAACTAATCGTTTTCGGACACATATTTATATGGACATTTTTCCTTGTGTTGGTTGTAAGGAAGCTACCCCAGAAGTTTGTGAAAGTATTTCAGAAACATCCTGTATACACTTATTTATTTTTCGCATGTTGAAACGTGGTTTATTTTTCGCATGTTGAAACGTGGTGGATGTTGCCGGTGCCCGGCGTGTTTTCTCGGGGTATTCCTGTTTCCCCTTTCATTCCGTCGCTGCTCCATCTGCAGGGTCTCATTTCATGTCATACCTCATTAACCTCTGGTCGTCCAGATTAGGGGATTGGTGATATTTTTTCCACCACATACCGTAATCAGAACCATTGCTGAAACAGTGCTAGGGGAATCTTTGTAGCCGCGTGCGGTCCCCTAGGCATAATCGCGATATTTATTATATAGTAAGCAGACATTTAAAATTTAATTATAAAAAAAAACATTCCAGTGCCTTTTTTTCTTCAGCCTTTATAAGCAATACGAACCTTTCAATTCCAGTGGAATAAAACATTCAAAAAGTTTGAAAGCGAAATTACTCGAATCCCTAAAGAAATAAACCAAAACGGACATGTCCTTTATAATTGTCTGTTGCTAATGTTTCCTCAATATGTTCCCTTCGTCAACAGAAACATTCTGGAGTGGTTTTACCAATCAGGATTTTTTTCCCCTTTCGAGAACGATCAGAAAAATTCGCAAGTCTTGAAAGTTTTAATGCATTTTTTATGCGTATTAGAACAAATCTTCTTTTATTAGTGTGTTAGATGTAAAACTAAATGGATTTCGATGCCCTGTTGCATTCTACAAAAAAAAACTTTTATTTTAAACTTCGATAAATTTACAAGATACCTTATATAACTCGACAGAAATTGGTTGTAAATGAGCCGATATAATAGGTACTAAGTGTATATTAACGAATGGTAAGGGTACAATAAATGTTTCGTTTCTGATGTTAAAGTGTAATTTTTAAATTTCCTCCGATATGAAGTCCCGGTAGAGGTGGTGATGCAAAGAAATTATCGAATTTTAAATGTTGATTTTTCATAGGACCTTACCTTATATTGTATTTATGTGTATTTGTCGTTTGTATTTAGATACGAGTTTACTTGTCAGTCAGGTGTAATCGTCGATCTAACTCGTATTTTAAAATATAGGAAGCTAACCATTTTTCAGCGAGATATTTTCAGCGAGTAAACTCAGAATCTTGCAAATTTGGAGTTGATTAACGTTTCTGAACTCAGGCTGTGCAGTGATTTTCACATGCTGTTAGTAAAGTTTTAAAGTACAGAAAAATCGTAATTCCTTATTGACTGATGCAGAATATTCGTCTTTATGAGAGTATTAATAATAAATAGATTGGGTAAATTAGCAATTCACTGGGCTTCGCTACAGCGAAGTGTCCTACACTTAACAATATTGTCCGTTGCTGGACAAATGGACCTTAGTATTGAAGCAACACAACACAAAAGGACCTCTGATTTACCGCCACAACTTTGTCGATAAATTCTGCCAAGTTAGGAGAGTTTAGCGGTAGCAAATATGCGGGAGAAGGCAAGCGAGGCTTGTGCAGTGGTAAATGTCGGTAACTCATTTTTACGGTCGGGAGGAAACAGAAAAACACGCTGATGAATTATTCATGTGGGCGTCGTGTCGCTGTTTTAAACTTGCAGCCGGCCACTCAGCAGCGAGCACAGACCATCCTTGCGGAAAATTAATTCTTCTTGCGGGCAGTGAGTGCGACAACAAGGGACAGTCACCTGTACCACACTACCTTTGTTAACGTCCGTCCACCAGCAAACTGGCTCTTCAGCTGTACTCCACAGTGTTGCAGATATTTCTGCGACGACATTTGTCGAAATAAATAAGGAAAATAGTTGTCACCGGCGAGTTATACATTGTACCATCGAGGTTAAGCAGTTGCCGAGCGAGGTTGAGAAGTTATCAAGTGAGGTGAAGCCGTTTACAAACAGGGTGATGTTTAGCCACCTACACGCCCCCTGACGTCACCACAGGGGAAAAGTACTGTGGGAAACAAAACTTGTTTACAAACATGCTGATTTGTTAGTTGGTAATTGCAGAAAGCAAAACTGTTGCGCATTCATAAATTTGCACGCAAGGGTAAATAATATTAGTTTCAATTTCATGGTTAAGATACGCAAATACATAAGATTTATGTTTACCTGAAAAAACGGCAAATTCCGAAAAAATAATCAATTTTCTTGACGTACATCTCATCCGGGACACGTGAAGCCAAACAGCTAAATGAAGGTTATGTTCGACTGCGGTATCCATGCAGATAGAAATTGTATCCCACACCTGACTGAAGCTCCGCCTCTTTTCTAGTCGTCCATTCCCGAGTGAGGTAAAGCCTTTACGAAACATATATGATTCGTTACCGAGCGGTGGGGTGGTAATTGAACTTGGAGTGACAGTTATCGATATGATCTTTGAAAGAACTGTGCAATGGGAGTGCATGACTGGATTTACTTTCTTGGACATACTCCATTGTGAAATGAATGACTGTCAAAGAAAACGGTTTGTTTAGTTTTCTTTGACAGTCATTCATTTCGCAATGGAGTATGTCCAAGAAAGTAAATCAAGACTGTTATCGAGTTAGGTGGGGCAGTTTTCGAGAGATATGATACAATTATCGAGGAAACGGAGCAGTTATCGAACAACGTATGCCAGATATGAAGACAGGGAGTGCAATTATCGAGCGAGATGGAGCAATTATCGAGGGAGGTAGGGCAGTTGTCGAGGACCGGGTTCAATTGTAGAGCAATATGGAGCAGTTATCGACGGAGGTAGGGCAGTTATCGAGCTAGGTGGAGCCATAGTAAATTGCCAGCCTTGGATTACGAAGGACCCGCCTCGATTACTGGTTACAGCTATCCTGATTTTGATTTTTCAAGGTTCTTCCTAAATCACTCAAGAATATTTCTGTACTTTTCCCTTGTCACTGAGCCCTTCGCCGATTTCCATCCCTTTTCCCTCGTATAGTACCTCTACCAAGACCGTGAAGTAGTTTCAGGATGCGCAAATGCAAATTTGGCGGAAACGCGGAATTTTCACGAGTTCAGTGACCTAAAACATAAGTACCCAATCCCTTGTCTTCTAGTAGAATGAAGTTGGTCAGCAGCTCTTGAACAGATCACGAAGACAATGTTTTTGGAAGCTTCTTGCAAGGTGGGTAAATAAGTTAGTGGAATATTGCTGTCATACGCCATTGCAGTGGCGAATGTCCACAATATTTAACAAAATCTGATCACGAAGAGTCGAGCTTAATATTGAATTCTAGTTATCATGTCAGTGAATACGCGAATTCTGCCTGTCTGTATCTATGAATAATTTAGTGACTGAAAGCGTTATATTTCAAAGAAAAGAACTAATTTATTGATGTGATTCAGGCAGGTGAGCGGATTAAAAAACGATCAGGTTGGTATAAGTTTGCGGTGCGGTGGCTGCGACATGGGGAAAGTTGCGGGTCGGGTCGGGCGGCCCGCGCACAATGCTGCCGTCACAATGACTTCACAAGAACAAGAGGCCGCGGGGCGCTCCAGGACCATGCGAGGAGGCTGGAAGTTATGCTACGACTGCGCCAACTTTAATGAGATCTGACGGGACGGAAGCTGTATAGGCACGCGCGTATTTCCCCTGAGGCTGCTACACGCGCAGTTCAGGACACAGGGATAAATACGATGGGTTTCGTCGCGATTGTGGTCCTTATTACGCCCTTTAGCAGTCCTATCCCATTCGTGTCTTTTGAGAATGCTCTAAATATACGGCACCTACGCAGGCTGATTTTGTGCACTAAGTATAAGTTCCCTGAGAATATAAGTATAGAAACTACACTGAGAGAAAGCATTGTTTCATTATACTAAATATATTTGTTTGGGTGTTGTTTGCTTCAGCTAAATAATACTTTGTTGGCAAGACTAAGCTTGGAGTCCTCCAAACCAATTTAGTTATTTCCGTCGATCAAATTATTCATTTAAATGCACTTTGTTTGTGCCAAACGTATACTTGGTTACTACAGGACGTCGAATAAATATTTTGTGTAAACAAACAACTTGTTACAACTTGTCAACAAAATAATATTGTTAGTTATAAGTGATGTGCTTTGAACAAACAATTTTTTCGATGGCCTAAATGATTTTGTTGACGAAACTAAATCCATTTGGTTGACTTGCGGAAGGTGGCAGGCTGGCGTGCGTGAGAGACAAGATGGCGAACACTGTATACCTCAACTCTCAAAATATAAGCTTGTGCGACAAGTAGGACGTCTGAACTGTTAATCAGCATAATTCAAGTATCTTAATTTTAGCTATAACAATTTCAAAGTGGTTAATTCGATCGATCACAAAAGAAAATGCTATAAACTTGAAAAACACCGCAGCTGCACGTGTCGTTCTTTGTGCTTGGTGCACGGCAATCATTTGGTAATATTATTTGACGTCGTTTATCTTTTCGCAGACAGAAAACAAACATGTTTGAAAATAAAGCAGTACAATCGTAATTTAATATTAGGCGTAACTATTCCTATACAAATAACAATATCTGTGTTATAAAAGCACCAGTAGCTTAAAGCCGACCACCCGTGGCTCAGTTGGTTAGCCGACCCCCCGTAGCTCAGTTGGTTGAGCGACCGACTAAAAAAAAAAAAAAAAAAAAAGTTGGTTGAGCGGTCGGCTTTGGTGCGGGGGGGTTCTGGGTTCGATTCCCAGGTCTGGCTGGGTGTAAATTTGTGTTTGTCCATTTGGGTCTCAAAAATTGTCACTATTCAAATTGTCTCACGAAAAGTACTGGGGTCACTCAAATTAAGTCACATTAAAGGGGGGAATGTTTGTTGCAGTGATGACGCGGAAGCTTCCGCATCGCCACTGTACCAAACAATAAGAAAAAAAAATGGTTCAAATCCCGGCTCGTTAAAATACTTTTTTTTTTAGGTCATAAAATTTCAGAAATGTTTTAATTTTGTAAAATATGATTTTTTTTAGTTCATAAAATATTGCGTGTGCATTTGATATGTTAAACCAAACAGTTTTATCACCAGCTAAATATTTGGTACTCCTAACAAAATTAAGCTATTTGCTTCAAACAAATCGAGGGAACAAAATTATTTGGTTGATTAAAACAAATTTTCTTTGCATCAACAAAATTTCTTTCTCAGTGTACAATATTTCTCGAAACAAGTCAAGTTAGACTGGAAACACCCAAACATTTCTGTTCCGTTTATATTGAGTTGCAGTTTATATGAAACTATTTAAAAACTAGCATTGAGTCACAAACATGCAAGTATATAACGAGCAAACCTCGGGGTACCAGGATCCGGGTTCGATTCCCGGCGGGGGCGTTCTCCGGAATTTCGCATGTGGCAATCTTGCCGGACGATGCCGTTGGTTGACGGGTTTTCTCGGAGATCTCCCGTTTCCTCCGCCCTTTCATTCCCTGCTGCTCCACACTCACCTCGTGTCATCCCTCAACAGTGCTGAAGACCTAGATGTTAAGTGCTGTCCAATGACTCTTCACTTCGTGGTACATGGTCTGTGGTGTGTAGACAGTGGAGGTTCGAGAAGACATGGCCCAGTGGACTCGCATGTTGGTCATTAATGTAGTACGGTTTACCTGTAAGCTTACCTAAGGAGGAGGAACAAACAAGTTCATGAGTCCGAAAATGCATGGGTTCCTCTTACTATGGTGTTCGTGTCGGTGCACCTAAACGGTGTTAATGTGTGTGCGAGTCCATCTCGGACATGCAGACATTAAAACAACACATTCTTATTTCCTGTGACGTCACCGTATGTAAGATGGCACAGTTAACTGTGAATGAATATATTCATTATGAGTCGTTACCTGCACTTCGTTCTTATTTTACAAATTCAACTTGTGAAGGGAAACAAACAGAAACGGGGTCCTCGGCGTAAACTGTTAAGAACTGAACTATTACGTTAGTTGATTGGTATTTAGACCAGTCTCAACGTTACTATTTACTATCCAGCCTTCGTCATATGTTTATTTTCTGCCTACGCAATATCACACTTGGCCACGAGGTAAAAGGTTGAGTCCTCGTTTTTATTTACCAGCTTGTTAATGGCTTTAATTTATTCAGAGCAAGTTTGTTAAATCTTAAAAATCCTAATATAACACTACTGATTAATCTGTAAAATGTTAACATTTGGGTTGAAAAACTTAATGCGCTCTGATTTTAAAATAACAGTTTTTTATGAATCGACCTTTCATGTCAATGTTACCAAAGCATATAGTACAAAAGAACTCTAAACACATGAAAGTCTCAAATAGTCACATACACCGCGTGTTTTGGTGACTTCCCGTGAGACGACTTGCTAATGTTCTTCCACATCATAAGGTTCAAGTTTGGATAGCCTAAGTGTGTTTCCAGAAACATGACGAAGTACTTACATAATCCCGTTATTTGGTTAACATGGTGATTTTTTTTAAACTACTTTGACTCAAAATATTTGTTTTCATATAGCACGAAATTGTTAGCAATTAAAGTGAACCTAATAACACGATATTTTAGCCGCACGTGTGTTTTAAAGCTGGTACAGTAAAAAAATTTGTAGAGATGTAGATTTTCTGCGACAATGAAAGGGGGAACATGGATCGTCATTCATTTCAAAAATCGTATAATTTTCCGATATCCGTATCACTACGTCATAATTTTTTTAAATCCCAGATTTTGGCCGGAAGTAAAAAATTTATGCTTTTTTTTTTGTCACTGTACTTCGTTCTACAAAATGCGTAGAGATGGACGTTTTACACGTCGTTTGCGGTGCTTAATTTCCAGCTGTCGGGTTTTATCTCTCTGGCCTCGTAGTTTGAACAAGGTCGCTGTGTATACAGTGGCGGTAGGGGTGGTAGGGGGGAATGCTTTTACACGGTCCGGAGTTAATCCGCGTTAAATTTTCAGACGTGATTAACTTGTCTACATGGGTGGAAGTAGGAGGGCTCGCGTGATCGCGAGTTAAGTCTCTCCGCTTGGAAGCCACTCTGTGACCGCCCTGTCCAGCCTCTGTACCTCTGCTTCCCCTTCCGCTTCCAGGCTCGCCAACATAACCCTCCCCCTCTCCCTTCCTGCACTTACCACCAGGCTCTGCTTCCACAACAGGATTACCGGGTAATCTCTTCCCTAGAACGGCCGCTTCCTACCTGCAAAGCTAATTTCCGACGCGAGGAATGCCGGCTATCTACGAGGGTTACTAGTAGTTTTCTCAGCCGGTTTCAAAGCCAAGGAAAAGTTTACTCATGGCTACCACATTAGAAATATATTTGCGTACGTACCACTTGTCGCAGCTATGACGTATGTTGAACAGACCTAGCAAAGGGTTCAGACCATAGTGGTTTAAAGAGGAATATAGGTAGGGGCAGGACATCTTTCGATGTTCGATGTGTATAGATTATACCCTAATAAAAGTTAGTGTTTGGTAGCCACAGGTTTTGAATGCAGTAACTGTAACACGGAATTTGTCAGAATTGACCGCCGTATTGCGGTTAGTTGTAGAATACTCAGACTGTACGAGCCTAATAAAAAGAATACTACATGTTTCGCTTTTACATTAGAGGAAAGTCGCCTGCTCTTTACACAAATGCGCGGTAATTTCACGGAGCAGAAAATTACCCCAGCAAAATAAATTTCTCGGCTTGCAAGCGGCTAAGGAGTAATTTAAGTTAGCACTCGAGGCGTAAGCCTGCTGTAAAAATTGCGTTTACGACCGAATGTAACGTAGAAGCGGTTGGGCGAAGAGAGAGATGAGCATGGATGCGCCCTGAAGAGTTTCTGTACAATGGAAGAGGGAGAAAGAAAAGCATATAATGGAGACAGCGAGGAATACAACTCGTTAAAGAGGGTTTAAGAATACACCCCGGTGTGGGCTAACAACAATGAGATACCATTCAGAGACTGAACAAATTCGCTTTAGTCATAAACTTTACTTTCTTTTTCATTCTCTACCGACTTTCCTAGCTCGATGTTGAAACCACAGTAGCGAAAATGTTTGTTCGCGCCGTATTTTTCCGTTTTATTATTGTGTCGTTATCGACTAAGTGTAAAGATCTGTGAGTCTATCACAATGTTTTTCTATATTATCTACATTACTCAATATAGAGTTTGTAACTATGCATAGCAATGCTTTTCAAAGCTAAGTAATGGCTGAAAGTGATGCACCCTTCTAGTTTAGTCTCTTTCTTTAGATTATTACATTGGTTGAAATATTGTACGTTTTCCACACTAAGTAAGAACTTATTGTATTTTTAATAGCATTAAATATTTTAGTCTCGCTTTCTTTATACGCATAATGTGTTTAATAAATTAAGTAGCTCTTCTATCATCTTTAGAGAGTCTACAGGCAGTTAAATCGTGTTTAATGATGGTCATCCGTTCCTGTGAGGCGCGACAAGCAATATTGTTTTGGAGACTATTATGGCCTCGAAGATTTTCGTAATTTCCACTCTGTATAGTCATACATTCGATCTACTCCCTCGATAGAAACGTAACACGTGACACGTATATATCACAGTAACGTTTATAGCCGTACTACGAGCCTGTGACATCACTTCTCTGAGGTCACTGAATTGACATCAGGTGCCTGTGGTTCAGAGCACTCCAGTCTTTGCTGCAAGCAATACACGGGATGTTTGGTAATTATAGGTACAAACGAAAGGGGTGTGTCGGGGACGATGAAACAAACAAATAGTGCCAGTAAACATAGGTCCGGATAACGACGGTTTTCCCGTCACGAGATATGGACTCGTGCAAACATGGCAATGTTGCAACACTGTTTTTTGTGTGGGGATATTTTAAAGCGTTGGTGTATGTCAGCCCTGTTGATAATACTGTCCACGAACTACAGGAACCTGTTGTGGATGGTTGCCACTGCACGCGGAACACACCTGGAATTTTTGAACGTGTACGGGCATCGATGAGATGACGTGCTGAAGCCTGCCTTCACATGAACGGCGCCCATTTCGAGCACTTGTTGTAATGTCTTCGTCCATGTTTGCAGCATTTTGACGTTATGTTTCTGGGGAACACCGGTATTACAGCGTTCCTGTCGTAACGTGTAGTGTTTCATATTGGGAAAACCTTCGGTTTCCTGAACAATGATTATTAGCAATATTTGTTTGTTTCATCAGCCTCGACACACCCCTTTCGTTTGTACCTATAATTACCTAAACCCTGTATTTTAGATTATATAACTGGGATCTTCAAATTATACCAAATCCATCGTGATTATACAAAGAAGTGAAACAAGGGATAAGACAAGTAAGTTACTAATAGGACATTTAAAAGTGAGATGGAATTAAGAATAATTTAAGTCGATTCGAAGCTTGCCATAATGCAGATTCAAAATTGCTAACAGTGAACGCAGTAGAGCTAACATTAACCTACACACGTAGAAATTGCATTGAAACATTTTATGCAGGTTATAAATCTCCGAGAAAGGTGACGCTAGTAACATAGCCTTTCTTTGTGGCATCCATCATGCACAGTCATTTGTAAATCGTAAATTGTTAAGGATTACCTATATCGTTGCTCGAGAAATTCCTCGCTTCCTGACTTAATGTTTTCTTCACGGTAAGTGAGCATTTTTCAAGGCCGTTTTGTAGTGGCTAAAGCTCTCTTCTCCCGTCAAGACAATCCGGGCTCGATTCCCGGCGGGGTCAGTCCCTGGATTGGGCTGGACAATGCCGGTGGTCGGAGTGTTATCTCGGGAATGTCCCGTTTCTCCCGCCCTTCTCATTCCGGCGCTTCTCCATTGTAGGGCCTAATTCCATGTCATCCTTCGGAACAAGTAGATTCCTTACGGGCGACCAATCATAAAGTTCTGAGAGTGATACCTTGGTCTGGGGATATTCTCTTTGTGCGTTATTTATTTACTATCGCCGTCTTCTCAAGAACATTTCTAAAATAATTTGTTTTTTGTTATATCAGAAGATGGCTTTAGAGAAAGACACGAATATCCTGACAGCAGGATATCTCAATTTATAATGAGAATAAATATATATATATCGATGGCCCGGTCCAAGACGGCAACTTCTCAAAAGATGGCATTTTGAAAGTTATTTCTAACAGATTTCATATCTGTCAGTTATGAATTTATAGAACAAAAACATAATTATTATTTACAGTTAGAGACAAAAATCATGCTGCCCAATAGGGGGTAACAAATTTTTGAACTCCAATATATCAATTTTAGGAATTTTGAGTTATTGCAGTCTTGAACTAGGCCATATTCCAGTATGCCAACGTAGGTGCAGCGTGGGCCGAAATTATTGACAGTTACAACACCAGAAACTACAAATCAGTTTGGACGTGTAAGGTTTTAAAAACCACTTAAGGAGGATCAGTACCTGCCATCTTCGAATTCTTCAATTTTCGTTATAAGTTCCAATACAACGAGATTTATAAAAATTTTCCCGTCTGACATAGCGCAGATATTACCTTCTTGAGCATTACCAAATTGTCACACCTGCACTACTTTTATTAGTTTTTGTCTAGTAACCTTCGGAGGAAGAAAGTGATTTTTTCTACGAATGGTCACAGGTATAGTATAAGCTATAGTAGTCCAGCAATGCCAACTGTATACAATGTAAGAAACTATTCTCTCAGCGTTGTCGAAGCATGAAACATTATAGAAAATTCGTAGACCAAATTAAATGCAGAAGTTTCATTATTCGAAAATGGCGGGAACTAACGTTTAATAACGAATAGCTATTGCCCGTAAAATAAAGAATGTCTTCTGGTCGATAGGTTTTCTCCATTATGAGAAGCTTAAATGAATGTTCTACCCGTATATAGACGATGGGGATTATGAACCAACCACTTTGCCAAATCAGAGCTCGGTGAAGTTACACTTTTACAGGCGTATCAATCGCCATTTTTCTGGCAAGCACTTCAGTACTGGTGTATATACATACATTTTTTTTATCTTTCCGGTTTGGGCGAGTGAGGATGAGGGATACCATCCCTTTCCGTCATTCCCTCCCACCCTAGCTTCAAGCCTTCTCTATCATCTCTGTTCTCGCGTCAGGAATCCCGACTGGCCGCTCTCCCCTCGCTGTAGCCGAGCACGTTCATCATTCGCGCCACATTTGTTGGTGCGCGCGCGTCACTTGTTTCCTGGGCAAGTGGCGGGGTTGGTGGGGTGCACAATGAGTCCACCCCCCTCCTCTTACCCCGCGGACTCACCTACCGCCCAATTTTCACGGTGTTTTAGGTTTTCCAGGGCGAGGCAGCGGCGCGGAAGTGTGCAGGTACCACCGCTCTATGGCCGCCCGGTTAAACGAACTGAGCCAGCCCTGCGCGCTCCGCCCGCGGCAGTCAACACAAAAAAAGAGTTCCCCAGGTTTAAAAAAAATTGGTACGAAGCAATTTGCAGTCGCATATCCAGCAGAATTTCCGACCCAGTGGTGCCGTAAATAGACATTAAAAAATACATAGCCTAGTGTTTTGTCAGTTTTGATTTTCTGGTGTAATTGAATATAAAACGTTTGGCGTGTTGCGTTCGTTGCTGCAGGTCGCTCGACTCCTGGACAGGAAGGAGGGGGGAGGGTTTATCAGGAGGATAAGTTGTTCCAGTGGTATTGTGTCCTCTGGCGAAGAACAAGTGGCATACAACTGTCTGTACGGTAGCGAAGTTCCCGTCGTCAGTCTTCACTGCACACTGAAATACATATGTAGCCTATTGTAATACGTGCAAACACTAGTTGCGTAAGATTTTTTTTTGAACGTGTCATATACATGAGGATCCTATTCCCAATAGGTACAGAATAATTTGAAAAATTGGTGATGCGTACATGACATGGTGGGTATATTCTAAAATGTTATAACTACTTATTGGTAATAACTGTTAATATTTCTTAATATTTGTTACAATGAAAGAAAAAAATATTTACAATACTAATGGGGAAATCACTTTAGAACTGAAAATATCCGCTTACACAGTATAAAACATCTACAACCCTAAAATATAGTGCCTTCAGAAGTTTCAAATGTTACTGAAGTTATACACAACAGAGTAATATTGTCTAGTTGCGATGGTTGAAGTTTACTGGCAGTATAACCACATGACTTCGGGAAAGTGGTTTGCCCCGAAGTTGAAGAAGAAAATAGTCTCTATGCTGCACATCACAGACTAAGGACCAGTATCAGTCAATAAGCCAGATGATTTAGAGTTTCGCAATGTCTGTTGTGGAGGTCACTAATGTGCGCTGTTGTAACAAGTGCGGGTTATAAACTTGCGACCAAGCGATGTGTGGACGTACTCGCTAACAATTGTCGGCATCTTTTGTTAGCGTGTTAGGCGTTGTGATACTCCACTGTAATCTATGCGGTCTGATAATTCATATTAGTTTACTTCTGGAGAGTAATTATTTCATTAGTTTTGTTTCAAATATTTCAAATTACTCTGCAAAATATTGGGAGAAGGCACCAGTGTAGAAAAATTTTCCATTGCTTATATATATTTTTTACTGATACTTTTAAAGTCAAAGCTTCGTTTTTCAGAGTACGTAGACATGCACTACAAATAATGTAAATTTTCATGTACGATTTATTCAATGCATAGACGTGAAATTTACAATACTGTAAAATGAGATTACCTTACAATTGCACGGAGCAACATTTAAAATCACGGAAAGGTTATTTAAGTGCAGGTTGTCAGCAACTTTAATTACCAAAACAAAACGTGAAGTTTAAAACAAGCTAAAATTTGTTATTTCTTCACTCGTGAACTGCACCAGCATTAACGTCATTAGCCGTGCTAAGACTCTGCAACATGTGCTAAGTAACCTTCACTTTACAGTTATACTTTTTTTTTTCAGGTTGCCGTTGGCTTCACAGAATTGAAACGAGTGGCAAGCATCGGCCACGTTGTGTCACAGAATAGCCAAATAAACAAAACCGAAAACTATACTCGTGTCGTCGACCACCACTGCGTCGGTCAGCAATATGGCGGACCTTGTCCTGACAACCGACCATACACGATCATACCCGAAGCTGTCTTCGCCTGTTTGCACTGCGTTTTCAAAGTCATTGCCTTTTTGCGGTCCGGGAGCCAAACCCTTACACTTTATAGTTTTGGTACTTTTGCAGCTTTGCCTTTTTAATACCAAGACATTGTTGGTTAAATATTGTCTAACACACCAAATTTTTTTAATGAAACTTAATTTTTTTTTTCCGGAATCCACCGTGAGCAGAAAACCAAAACGATTTGTTCCCTTCCTTTTTTCTACAGTGTAGATCGGTGGTTCCCAAAGTTTTTGGTCTTGCGACCCCCGTTTGGGTACAGCTTTAAACCGCGACCCTTTTTTTGTTCAATTTTTAACGACGACCTCCTCCGTTTTAACAAATAATATTGACGCACATATTTGTTGTCTTAGTAACTAGTATAAATTTTGATTTTAAGTTCAGTCATTAGTTTAGATATTCATTCTTACATTTTTCTGTTTTTTCGAGTATTTTTATAATTTTTAAACTAATTTTGGAAGCCTGTCGCGACCCCTCTCGAAACAGCCCGCGACCTCTTTAGGGGTCGCGACGCCCAGTTTTGGAACCACTGGTGTAGATTTTACTCTGGGAAAACACGCACATTTGTGTATATAAGTTAAACCGGCCATTATATCGTGACAAACCACTTTTGGGGGCTTAAGGATCTGCACACGTAGTTCACTAGATTACCAGCAGAGGGCAGGCATGTGTATTTTCAGCAGTAAGTATAGCCCGAAATAATTCGCGGGTTCACTGACCAGTAGGATAGCCTCCAAGAATATATGTTTTCTCAAGCGACAGCAGATGCTCAATAGTTGTTCGCTTCCACGGTAAAATTGACATGTGATTAGTTACATTTTTGTTGTTGGCTCGGCGACTTCCAGTAGGTGTCAAATAAGTCGAGGGCCAATTGCGAAAGTGACACGAGTAATAAGTTATAGGCCATCCACGATAAATTGAACCCTGCATTAAGATTTTTTCAGGCGCTTTGCAGCCATATTTACTATTTTAGACATGAAAACTTCCATGTAACCAATGTAAACGTTTCAACACTCAAATGTTAACATCTACCGGTACAGTAACACATACTATTAATTAATTACAAGTTGTGCTGAGTGCTCAGTTAATAGAGAACAGCCTATACCGATGTATCACGTATAAGATCCCAGTTAAAATGTTTCATATTTGTGGCACTGAAGTTAAGGGCGCGGTTTACCGCAATTTTCATCACCATTTTTTTATTTTTATTTGTACCAGATATTTTTTTTTTTCTTATTTTAGACACAAAATGTGACTAAATTTGGCTCTTATGAAATTTTTTTATCTCTCATAGTTTTCGCGTAATGAGTTGATAAAAGTCATATTTTGCATGTTTCCGTTTTAACGACTACACTAAAACCAATTCATATACCGAACTCAAAAAAATCACAGTGGCTAAAGACATTGCAGGCTACAATGACATAATCATAAAATTAAAGAATACAAATAATCTTTATTTTTTAAAAAAAATATTGATTATTTTTAATTTTTATTTTTAGTTTCAACATTTTTTTTTTAATTCAAATAATTTTTATTCTTTAATTTTACGAGCATATCATTGTAGCCTTTAATGTCTCTATCCACTGTGGTTTTTTTTGAGTTTGGTATATGTGTTGGTTTTAGTGTAGTTGTTAAAACGGAAACATGCAAAATATGACTTTAACAAGCCATTACGCGAAAACTATGAGAGATAAAAAAAATTCATAACAGCCAAAGTGTCACATTTTGTGTTTAAAATAAGAAAGAAAATATCTGGTACAAATAAAAAATAAAATAATGGTGATGAAAATTGCGGTAGACCGTGCCCTTAAGGGCGCCACCTACCCGCACGTCATAGGCTCAAAAGTAACGGAGCTGTAAAGTCGACCTTGAAGCGCGCATCATATGCCACGTCGCCTCAACGAGCCAAGCGCTGAACTAGCGTGCAAGCTTCCCGCCGAACAATTTTTACTATGGGGCACTAGGCGGTGACCATATTATTTTAATGGTGGGAAGTTTGCAACTAAGTTCAGTGCAGGTCGCAATCTGAGTTTCACATGCATCCGGTCAGTACATTTTGAAGGACTGCAGTCTGAAAAGGCCGTTTTTAGCCTTGTTGGAGGGCTTAGAAACAATGTTTTTAATGAGCGTGGCGTCTTAACAATGAGGTTCCGACCTTGCCTGAAGTTTATTTTCTTTTCGTACGTTGGCACAATGGGTACACGTGGACTATTTTCTTAAAAAAAAAAAAAAAAACTGTTTACGAACACACTGCAACGCATTTGAAGCGAGAGGTAGGCGGCCGCCTTCATATCAAGAAGTAAGGTAGGTTTACACAACGTGTGTGTGTATATATATATATATATATATATATATATATATATATATATATATACATACACACATATATACACACACACACACACACACACACGTAGATGTAGGCGTATACGCACATGACAAACCCACAGACAACACAGCTACTAGGGAACCAAGCAAGTTGCTTATTTTGTAACACCAAGGACCCTTAGTGAAGTGCCCGTTATGCTAGGCCTTAAAAGAAAAAAGAAGCTGGAAAGCGCGGTAAAAGACTCTCGCGCAATGTATCCCAGATAAATACTGGTTGGTGTCGGAGCGGTGAATATTTTTCCAGCAGGCGCAGAGAGTCGCTCATTTGTCGCAGAGATCCTCCCCACAAACACGGCTATGGCACAAACAGCCGCTCGTCGTTATTTAAGAGTCGCAGGTACAGTAACACTGCGACAGTGAAAATTTTGCCCTGGGGAGGAGGTAAACGTATACCTCCCCCCCCCCCTCATCTAGCCGCTGTCCTCGTCCATTCATTTGTACCTCCACCCTTCGGGCAGGAACGCACGCAACAACAGACGCAATATATTTTTAGTGGCCGTAACATTCCCTCTCCTCGCGCATTCAAACCCTTTACTCCTCTTCTTCTACAGGTTTTTTTTTTTAGTTTTATTTCCCAACCCACCCCCTATCCACAAAAACCCCCGGACCCGCAGAGACGGTGCGTGCCCGAAATACGTAACGCGCCAACAAGAATTGCGTGCTCAAATATTTATTTTTTCCTCCCCTTTACATTTCCCTCCACCCCTCCCTCATTCCCTCCTGTGACCAACCCCTTCCTCCACCCGCGTGGCGATGCGACCGTGGAGACTCCTGTTTATAGCGAGGGAAAAGGGGGGGGGGTGGCAAAACAACGGCGTCATTATTCCAATTTCGCCGAGCAGGCGGGAGCAGCTGCCCCTCGCGCGTATTTCGAATTGCATAAATCCTGCCATCTTTCCCTCTTCCCCTTTCCATCCTCGGTCACAAGCTATTTTCTCACGAGTCGCCCAATTGCCCCCCCCCCCCGCCTTTCTTATTTTCCTCCAATACCAAATTCCGAAGGAGTGAATCAAGCGCGGAATTTTCTTTGGCCCGAAGCAAAGTTTCTTCGGCAACTGGAAAAGTTCTTAATCTGCAGTTCGGGAGAATTTTCTAGCCCTGATCGTTAGAGGAGTGACGAAGAAAAATAATTTGTGGGAAGGGGGGTGGGAGGCTGCTTCGAAAACTAGCTACAATTTGTTCACGCGAAGACCCTAGGTTGCGTGCTGCACGCCGCGAAGGCAGATGACTAGCAGAAGGTTTTGAATTCTCGTGTGCGTGTGTGTGTGTGAGTGCGGAAGGGGAAGTTAAGCTAGTAAACGAGTTTTTTTTTTTTTTTTTTAATATGGTTATGTGTTTGCCCTGCTGTCAGTCTCGAGAAGCAGAAGGCAGGATGCAAGTGTAGTTCAGCAAAGCCAGGACGGAAGGTGATGTGTAATGTGTAGATAGCATATTGATTCTAGGTCAGGTGGAACGTCAATGATGTATACTTAACTGTCATTACTGTGATCTGATGCACATTTGACGACTGCAAAATAATCATTAATAAAGAAATAAAAATAAATCGTTGCGCACACACGTGGTACCTGCGTGTTCGGTTAGGAGCCAATGAATATTCGACTGTAGCCAGTGTGTGTATAGGACTGAGAAGTCTAAGATGCTACCAGATGAATACGCGAAATAATCGTGCCTCTAGTGATGTGAATTGCTCGAGAAATCTCTGCAAGTGGCAGAAAATTATTGTGCTTCACATTGGGTTCGCGGCCGGGCAACACGTGGCCATTATTAGAAACTCGTGGGTTCACTTAAGAATATCTGCGTACTCATACAATAGATGCTCATTGGCTGTTCGCTTCAATTGGGCTACATAATTGGGCCCACAATTGGTTGTTTCTAGATTATTGGCCCACCGCCCCCCCTGAAGATGACAAAAACGTCAAGGGCTAATTGAGAAGGTGACACGAACTTATAGTTGCCTGAATTCTAGCATTTGCCCAAAGTATAACCCGAATTCTTCATGTCTATCCATGACATAATGCAATTTCACAGGCCGCAGTGGCTGCAGAATGTGAGCTGCAAGCTGGTTCCTAGCGGCTAGATATAGGGTTCATTCAGTTTATACGTTCTAATCACTCTTAAAAAAAAAAGTGGGCATTGTACAGTAGTCGAACTTTTGTTAGACCAACATGTATCGACTGTGGTATATGGCGGGGAAACTTGACTGTTTCCTCATTTTCAACGTACTTTTAGCATGTCGGAAGTTTTATATATGCTGCTGTCTTTCGTCTGTATGTTAAATACAGACCAAGAAAATTCGCAGATTGACTGACCTTTGAGGCTAACCAGCCTAACTTCCAAGAATATCTGTGAACTCTAATTTTTTTTTTTTTTCAATTTTACCCTTAATTATAATAAACATTTTTATAACAATGTTACCAACTATTCAGACTTAAACTTCAGTAGTTATGCTTAAATGAAATACAAAAAAAAAAAAAAGACCGCAGCTACTCATTCGCTGCTCGTTAAGACAGTCCTACCACATAATTGAGCTTGCATTTACTCGCAGCTTTATTATTGGCTCTCCTATCCAGGTGGTGTCAGATCAGTCAAGAGACAACCACGGTGGACTCCTGACTGGCTGTAGTGGTGTCTAGTCGTGATTGAAGTGTAACTGTGTTGTGAGGAGTAGACTTGGCGATGGCATGTGCTTCTCGACGGAGCCAGTCAGAGAAGAGCACTCCCCGTGGACTCGGGTGGTATCCAACCAAAGTGGACTCCTCCTGACTGGCTGTAGCAGTGTCTAGTCTGGGCTGTTGGCTAGCTGTGACGTGATGAGTAACGTGGCTGTGGTCGTAGCCATCTTTAATAGAAGGCCGCGGCCTTAGATCTGGCAACCCTGCCAAGAAGGGTCATTTTAACACTTATTTCGTCTTACCAACGGCAATGACTTCACCTGATTCGCCGGTATGTAGGACAGAATAACGAATCAGGTACAGCCATTGCCTTTGGAGAGCTAAAAGAAGTGTTAAAATGACCCTTCCTGGATGGGTTGCCAGATCTAAGGCCGCGGCCTTCTACTAAAGATGGCTACGCTGTGGTACATGCGTCTTGTCGAAGGTGCCAATGGGAGAAGAGCACTCCCACAGGGGTTCATGTGGTAGCCAACCACTGTGGACTCCTACTGACTGGCTGTAGTGGTGTCTAGTCGTGGTTGTAGTCTAGTTGTGACGTGAGGCGTAGATGTGGTGGTGGTATTTGCCTCTCAATGAGCTGTACGTCGACGACGACCCTGCGGCCGAATACAACCGTGCTGCTTTGATCCCGCCTCGCCTGGCCCGAGGGCTGTCGCTGTTCACGTCCGCCTGGGAACGAAGTGCGCACTGCTTTGTCGAGGGAGCGAACCCCGTAGTGCTGCTAATTAACGACATCGGTAATAGGGCTCGGCCTGCTAATTACGTGACTTTAATGGTGCGTGCCACTCTCGCCTGTGGTCTCGCTTTCTGGTTATGGACTGATAGAAAAAAAATTAACATAGCGGCGTGGCTTTGCCGGGGTAACGGTCGTAGTTTTCCATCTGCATTTTCGGATGACATTTTCTCAGAGATAAAAATGTCATTCTTTTTTTTTTGTCATAATTTTTTACAAATATGATTTCAAGCTTGAATATAAATCTATAGACTATATCTTTCGTTTGGTTGCTATAACAGCATGGTAGAACATCGGAGTCGCGAAATATTGCTACTGCCCTCAAAGTCATGCTCCCATCGCAGAAGATACCACCTTAAATTTTTAATCGTGCTTTTTTTGTCACAAAGTTTTTAGATACAGAATTATTTTGATTGCCCTGCGAGTGTTATGTTGTCATTTCTGACCTAGTACCCTACGCAAACTTTTGATTTACAAACACCTCAAAAATTAAAACCCCTGAACTCAGTCTCGTTCCAGTAGCATTATAGCAAATGGGTTTGTGTGGCAGTCGGCCTTCCTCCCTTGCTAGTAATTCTCTCCACTTCTACTTCTTTAAGCACTTTAACCTAACCCCCCCCCCTTCTTTTCAGCCTCTTTCTAGATTGGATGTTCAGGAATATCTTCTTTATATTCTCTTTATGGGACTCCATGTCGTAACACTCTTTCTAGTGGCCGCATTCAAGTCTATTTTATTTCTTGCCGAATTGCTGTAATGTAACTCGCGCAGTGCTTTCAATCGATCCTCTAGTCGTCTATGTTCTTGCCCCACTTGCCATTCGCACGCTGATTTCCTTCAGCTTTGTTGATGGGACCCTTGACATGATGTCTGATGTAGAAGTAGGAACTACTTAGGAGCTCTGATTTGCCAACTTTACATCGTTATTTACAAACGTTTACCTTTTGCCACTTCAGAGGGCTGTTTGACGGAGTGTTGAACTATGCATTAATTAGTTTATAATGTTTCCCATCGTGTGTCCTGCTTCATGCATGGCCGCCTGAATGAACGTGTTCTGCGCACCCAAGGCCAAGAAGCATGGAAGCGCTAAAGGGCGATACAGATACGCTCATTGCACCTGATCGTACTTGCCTCAGTAGGCGCAAGTCATTGAAGTAACTTAGCTTGAACTGTATGTTTTGTCAGTTAATATGAATATTTCAAATTAATCCCAGCGCCGATGCTGACAAGCTGGTTCCCAGACTCCCTTTCTTATATTGCACGAACTTTACAACGTGATGATAGTGTCCTCTCACGACATTCTTCCTAGCTTCGACAATGTGTTAAGTCTTGGAATCATCTTTCCTGTTCCCTTAGCCAACGTTACTGCCGGTAGGGCTTACATGGTAATACGCTAAACTAACTCGTGTTTTTTCCATTAAACGTCTATTTCAAAATAATTCAACCGTGAGATAACTATAGTGAGTATTATAATTTGTCGTTTAATGAATTTTAATGTTATACAACCGAGCACAGTAAAAGAACTACAGTCTGTGTCCGATGTGGTACTTTCACGACCGCAATTTGGCAAGTACGTATTGTAACTTCCAACGTCGTCGCCACGCCTTGTCTGGAACAACATATCGTTAAAAACATTTCCAAATGTGCACCTGCGCAGAAGTTAACGACAAATTAAAGCCGGTTTACTGGGAAAGTACGGCGTGGTTTCTGTGCATTTGCGCTTCTTTAAACAGGCCATTAAACCTTCCCAGCTTTAAACTGAGTGTAGTAGCATGTGTACGCTAAGTTACGCCTGCACTATAATTGCAATGTAAATGCGACAAAACTCCAAGGATTTGCGTATTCGTAAGGTCACTGTGTTTTGATTTACGAAATTAAGAAAAATCTTCTGGATGGATTATATCACGTCTTTCATTGAACATTTGTATCCAACCATTAAGATTCGCATGCTTTAAAAAAAATCTTATTTCAGCCTGGTTTTTGGGTTCCAAACCAAAAATGACCAGGTACGTAAGCCTTCTGACATGAAATTATTAATACAGTAATACAACTTACGTCATTTCCTATTGACATTGTTTCTTCTGACGGTTTGTTGTTTCTATATTATACGTACATGTTTATAGTGTCATCGTATTATTGTTTGGTTGGGCAAAATGTAGTTATGGCATGCAACTACCGAAGGTTTGTGATTCGTTACATCGTCTGAACACGTCAAATATACGGCCGTTCAGTAATACGAAGCGCGTTTTGGCCTCAAAGATGCTAGCAATTGTTCAGTGCCATTATTTAGATTCGATGGTGCTTGTTGTGACAAAAACAAAAATGTTTGTTAGAATGATCCTTTGCAGACCAACAAATCTATTAAAATCCTCTCCGTACATTTCACCATAGTAATTGAGTGTTGTCCGTAGTTCATCCCGCACAGTCTCCGTATAAAATGTTCGCAATAAGGCCCGTATTATAATACGTTAACCGACTCGTCCTTTCAACCAGAAGTTGCTCAGAGAATCATGAACGGGAACTGGGAAGGAATGCGATTGTGGCCTGAATCATAGAGTTAATTACGAAAATAACTGAAAACCAATATTAGGAAGGTTGAACCGAGAACAGAACCTGAGTCTTCTCGAATGCGATGCCATTGTTTTGTTTCTACGTCATCTCGGCTATAAGTAGTTCTTGTAATGTCTTCAGTATGAGGTGTGTTGTTTTAGAAGGGCAACTAGCCATTTCTATGTCTTCACGCTTACATTGTGTACACTTGTTTCCATTGTGAATACTATACGAGATGTACTCGAACGTATGATAACTAAGGCAATGAACTTTTCGCACTTCTGCAGCTCTGATTCATGGTTATTGGAAGCGTGTCTATGTGAAGTGACTTCTCTCATTTGACTGTGCCAATCACAGTAAGGTTACTGCAACCTCACACGTCTGTGATTTGCGGGTAGAACCCCCAAGACACGTAATAGTTAAAAACGTCCTATCATTGGCCATGAAGCAGAACTGCAGATTTGCGCTAAAGGCACTAAACAAACTGGGGCGAAATTCTTCTCGCGTGGAGTTAATGGCTCTTATGATGACCCTTGTTGTTGGTGACAAGATTTCTGAGTCAGTTTGCTTCAGTGCCTCGTGTGAACACGTGCAGCTCTGCTTCATGGTCAGTGACTGGCTGAATTTAACACTCACGTGTCTTAAACGTTTTACTGCAAACCACAGACGTGTGTTATTCGCAGTAACCTTATTCTGATTGGTAGGGTCAAACGAGAAACGTGTTTACACAAACACACTCTGCTAATAACAACTAGCGGGTTATTTGTGATGGAATTTGATAATTTGTTCCTAATTGAAATATACTACATTTATGCTCATATGTTCCACTTGATGTTGTTATTATAATTGTATTACGGCATATATGTTATTTTATTGTGTAGAGTGACTGACATGTGTAATAACTTCATACTTAAAAACTCTTTTTTTTTCTATTTGTTTCAGGTAAGTTGCCAGTGCAGGTTGTCTCAGAGGGTCATCTTCCAGAACCGTTGACTATCGACAACTTGTGAGTTCTTACACAATCGTGTTCTGTTATATTCAAATGTGTGAATACGATAATCTTGCTGAAGTCTGGATGCAATAGAGTGATATGGGCGACACCAGTATGGTAGACTTTCTGTCATACTGCTTATCTTGTCAGAAAAGTGGTTATCTTAAAAAATGTACTGGACGCGAATCTGCAGCAAAATCTAACGCATTCTTCTATGACAGTTAAGTAGTTATTTATTACATTGTGAGGTACAGCAGCCTGAAGAAGACTTTTAGACGATTTTGGTGTTATAAATTAGTATTTAAATCCTACGTGCTTCTGTCATCGCCTGGAACCTGTTTTACATTTTACTCGTTTGGTAACCTTGATGAAGTGAAGAAATTTTGGTCAGCCCTGAACACGTACGTCTTTAGCGCTGGTGAGGGGTGTCATGATGTATTTAACAACGCCGGAATGAAGGGCGGAGCAAATGGGAGATCCCCGAGAAAACCCGCAGACCAGCGGCATCGTCCGTCACGATAATACTCGTTTATTTGTTTACAGGAAAATTATTTTAATCACATCTCTTTGCATGTTAGAACGCATATTATTAGGCTATACAAAGAAACCTCCTGTGATAGAAGGTAGCCTATGGATTCAAAACCCCTGACACTTATGCAGCTGTCATGTAAAAAGTGGGTCTAGTTTTTTTTATTCTAGTGACATTTGGGTATTTAATAAATAACATAAATAACGATCTTTCAGCAACGTTGTACGGTCAGTTTCATTAAAAAAAAAAGAGTAGCTGGAGCTGCAAAAACCC
>PNEQ01115398.1:24726-53264 GCA_003012365.1 Medauroidea extradentata
CGTTTCTCATTTGACTGTACCAATCACAATAAGGTTACTGTAACACCACACGTCTGTGATTTGCGTGTAAAACCCCACGACACACGAATGTCAAAACATCCAATCTCTGACCGTGAAGCAAGTCTGCAGACGTGCACACAAGTCACTGACACAAAGTGAGGCAAATTTCTTTTCGCGAAAAGTTCATGTCTCTACCCATGATGTCGTAGTAGAAAGTCCTTAGTTTGTGCCAGAAGTACGTGTTTCTATGTTATCTGCCGGCTATGTGGTTTTACAAAGTACAGGGTATTTTTTACGGAAGTCAAGCCATTTTACGGACGGTGCAGTACTTCGTGCTGGCAAGTATTAATTGGCGTAATGCTATTAAACTTCGTTCATGAACAGCGCACAGAACTTCAGTCAATATAAATGTTTGGCATTTCCATCTGCTGTAGCTCACGTATGATGTGCCATACAAGTTACCAGGAATATGTCGGTGTATGCTCCATTAAAGCAGAACGCGCTCGTATGTTAAGTGATGCTTACCTTTAGAAATGATACATGCGTTAATTGCTGCTAATTCTAATGCTTATTAAGTTCTTACTTGTTTGACAAAACAAATTATATGTAACTTTATGTGCAAAATCGAGATGAATGTCTGTAAAATCTTGGCGCAAAGATCGCTAAAAATGTTTACTAATCACGTAAATATATAAAAACAGATACAATCATAAACTAGCTGGCTTCTTTATATGATAGCGCTGAATAGTTCTTGTCCTTTTTATGTACAAGGATTTAATAATACATGTACTCGATACTTCATAGAACACAGTTTGAATTGTCACCGATAGTTTGTGAAATACTGGCAACACATTCAGTTTTCATAGTTACATTACATACATTTTTACGTTTTAATCATACTGCCACGACATTTTTTACAGTCTAGAAGAGACATGAAATAATATCGCTAAAGATAATTGTTGTGAATTTAGTTGAAGTATGACTTGTCATACATGAAACATTGAATGTTGTTACATGCACTATATACTTCCATAATTTGTGTAGTGGATTTTTCTCGGTACACTTGTTGATGGCTACAAAATCATATATTATGACAGTTTATATAATTTATTATGCTTAGCCTCTGGCGTTGGTGTAGGTACGAAGGAAGACACGGGTGACATATCCTCAGAGCCCTCAATGTTCAACGAGCGCTGAACCTTTGTGACACTGTGAAATGTAATCATGGACATGTTTTGCAAAAGTCCTGTAATTTTTATTTAGTCTTTTAAATTAGTTAAAACAACGAAATTTTTTCGGGTGGTTTCCTAATGTCTTCCCTTATATCTGCAGAATTATTAGGGTCCGTCTTTCTGTGCCAAATGCCTTTCTCTTTGCATACAAATTTAGAAAGTTATTTCGTGTGTTATTCCGCTCTGTTATGTTATTTTTTTTGGAAAGGGTGATTGCGGAGAAAAAGGGGGGAGGGGGGCTGCACTGGAACCACGGGACTGGTTGACGGCTGAGTGAAACTAGCGAAGAGTATTGCTGCAATGCAGACACGTGTGTAGTTAGTATGAACCCTAACGGCCAGACACGTGTGAATCGACCTCCTGTGACCCGTCAACTGGCGTGGAAAGAGATTGCGTATTTTTTCTCTAACGGTTAGAGAATGAGTAAAGGCCGGGTGTATTTTTTTTTCTTTTCTGAATGAGGGTGGGTTAGAGATGAGCAGTCGCCATTCGCCGAGTACGGGCGTCATCTTCTATCCCCTGACAAGTTCTCTCACCCTCATCTACGCCAGCCTCTGTGTCGACTGGAGTTTTGGGACAGTTGGAAATGGGGATGTCGGTGGTTGAGGAGGGTGGGACAGGGGTGGAAAGTAGATGGAAAAGGCGGATGGAGTGGAAAAGGACGATTGCTCTTGTCTCGGCTTCATCCGAGCGAAGACTGCCGCCAACGATTACCTCCCGTCATCTCCTCCCCCATTCCTCGTCGCTTCCTCTTTTTACGTCACTTCGCCGGCGCTTCGACGTAACCGCGTTTTACGCTCCATTCCCCGTGGTTGGTTCTTTCGTCACCTACCACCGCAGTACTACTCCCCCCTCCCCCCAGCACTCCTCAGGGACAAATCAGCGCCGACCTTTTACAACGATAAGCGCTCAGATCCGGCGATTTCGCTATCTCTTGATGGTTCTGATGACCGCTCGTTCATCACCTGTTGCACTCGTCTGTCACTTCTGGTCTAACACTTCGTCGAGAAGTCTCTGCATGTAAGGTTACCAGACCGTCTTGTATGATCAATTGATCAACATTCACTACAGCAACAACTAGACGCTCAGTAGGGAGGATCGCCACATTGGTAGGGCCCGGTAGTTTTCGCGAAAAGATTTTTGCCCCACTTTGTTTCAGTGTCTTACGTGCACACCTGCAGTTCAACTTCGTGGCTCTTGGCAGAGTGTTTTAATGCAGAGTTGTTATTCATTTGACTGTGCCAATCAGTACACGGATAACTGCCACACATCACGTCTATGATTTGCGGGTTTAACCTCCACACACTGGGTGTTACGGCATCCAGTCACTGACCACATAGCAGAGATGCAGGTGCGCACGTAAGGCACTGAAACAAAGTGCTGCAAAATTCTTTTCGCGAAAACTACCAGGCCCTACACATTGGTTTTGACACAGACGTTCAACTCTATGCCCGAGGGCCAAGCATTGACCCGCCACGGTATTTCGAATGGCCCACCGAGAGCTAAAGCGTTTGCTGTGTATCTAGAGGCAGTGATTTCTGTTGAAAAGAATGTTGCAACAATTTGATTCAATGTTTTATGTTCACAGATACAGCTCTGCTTTGTGGTTTGTGATTGGGTAGTTTTAATTCTCTGTGTTTCGGGGTTCTACCCGCAAATCACAGACGTGTGGTGTCGCAGTAACCTTGTTCCTGTTGGCTCAGTCAAGTGAGCCACGCCTCTACACTAACACACTCTGCCAATAACCATGAAGCAAAGCTGCAGATATGCAAGTAAGACATTGTAACTAGTTTTGCAAAATTATTTTCACGGAATATCATTGGCTCTGCTTATATTTTAAAATTATTTACTAAAAGGCCAAAATTTAGAATTTCATAATTGGCGATGTAACTTTTCTAAGTACGGTGAAGAACCTTAAGAGGATAATGAAATTTGAGAATACCTTCCGCAAAGCCTGGTTCTGTTTGTCAGCGTTGCGTTTTTATTTTTTCATGAACTGGCAGTATGGCGCTGCGAGGAGTTTGTGCACTGAAACGCGGGCTGAAGTTCGTATTTTGAGTTCATGTAAAGTAGTCAATGTTAATGTTATCTATGGTGGCTCGTGACGTGATTTGAATCGACTTTTTTTGGGGGGCATTGCTCCGTGAAGGTTGGCCGCCCTTGGTCTACGTGATCATTCAAGAAGTTAATAGTATGGATGTCTTATATTATCGATAACGAGGTCATTATAGTTGGAACTATTGATTGAGAGTATCAGGAACAAGAAGGTAAGCGAACATGAGCATTAAGTATTATGAAATGTCATCAGTTATGAAATTTTTTTGCGAAAATCTTGCTTCAAATATGTGGAGCCTTGATCCGCACTAGCTATGTGTTTGAATTACATAACTCAGTAGAGAAAGTGTTTTATAGCGCGAAAAGTTGACTTCGCAAGTTTCCAATGTTGCGTTTACGTGTCCGATGTCCTTTCTTCATCATTTGTTTGTTCCCAGTTGACTGGACCAATGAGAATGAAGATTGTTTTGGCAACGAAGGTTTTCGCGAATTTGCACTCGTTCTATTCTTGGCTAAAGACCCTGAAATTACGCGATTACATTTGAGGAGAGTTTAGATTAGCTCTCCTGTACACGTGAGTCACTTTAGTGATTGGTTCCCTATTTCTTGAAAACTCGTTCACAAGAATTCTACAAATCTGCATGAAAACACTAGCAGACTCCCTGATTTCCTCAGATGTCAGATGTACACCTGGCCACTCCTGATGCAGCAGCCAACAAACAGTAAACTGCAGCACAGAGTGTACACAGTACTGTGGAGTCCAGCCGGTAGGTCGTTGAACCCGCGAAGTATCCGTGTATCTACCCATGATTAGAGACCAGAAAATCTCGCTGGTTCGCTGGCCTGTAGAATAAGTTCTCTTCCAAGTGGGTCTGTTTACTGAAGCAGAACATCGGCTCATATGCTACTCGCTAATACAAACATACCCTGTGAACGGGCCTACATTTAGCTGCTTCTTTCTTATTGGTCAAGTGACCTCTACGAAGTGTCAAATAAGAGCCAGTTACGAAAGTGATAGGAAGTTTCATTTATAATAATTCTAGCTTGTGCACAAAACAAAACACGAAATTATGAGGTCCCTACTCATTGTACGTACGATAGTTCATCTTGATCTTCTATACTATCCGCCAAACAATATAAACGATCTTTTGTTCCACCCAGTAGGTACGTATTGTGTGCGGGCTGTCAGTCCACGTGGTGACGGGTTTATGACGGCCGACGTGCGGTCGCAGTTTCGCCCGGAGATTAACGTCAACATGGCGACAATCAGCTCGGCTGGCCTCTCCCGACGTGACTTCGAGCTCCACAAATGCTAACACCCACCCCTGAGAGCGGGCTCTGCCAGACACCCTGCCTTTACTACCTCGCAGATCTATCGAGCTGAGCTCATTACAGCTTACTGCTGTCATTTGTTTGCAATATTCTTGCTGTGGTATTGAATCATCCGTCGAGATACTACCGACAAACGCAATCGCAGGTTTTATCGTCTGTAAACACCCATGGTTAGACACACTGGAAAATCGCGAAAATGTTTAGCATAGTCTCCAATAAACTGTATTATATTAACCGTGATACGTGTGAACAGTTTTGGGACAAATCACACACGCTGTGTGTCCAAGCTGTACAGTTCGAACTGGGCCTGTTGTAGAGAGGAACAATGCTTCAAATAAACGACAGCCAATGTTGATACAAAACATTCAGTGTTATATACATCACGTTGGAGCCTAGCAAACAGTCAACTATTCCCGCGATTTTCCAGTGTCTCTACCCACGGTGAGACAGTAGAAAATCGCATAGAAAATGGCCAGTCCAGTGTGTGATCTGTTCTTTGTTGTATTGACTATGATTAGAGACTGGAAAAATTCGCGGGTTCGCTGAGCTGTAGGCTAGTCTACAGCGAAAACTGTGTATTTAAGCAGACAACAGGTGTTCATTAGCTGCACGCCGATACAGTAGTATGGGGCACGTTAAGGTATTGTTTTATTATTGGCCCAGACACTTCCAGCGCATGGCAAATAAGTCAACGGCCAATCGTGAATGTGTCACGAACTTATAGTTGCTGGAATTCTAGCATGTGCGTATAAGAAAACGCGAATTTTTCAGGTCCCTAACTATGATTACAGATAACGGTATATATCGCGAAAATTGTTGTGTCAACATATCCTTAAAAACGTTGTAAAGTCTATCTCATGAAAGAATTCCACGTTTTGACAGTTCACTTCTGAGAAGTGTGTCTGTAAACAGGCTTGCGGTGACCGTGCTTTCCAGGAAGCCAGGTAGGTTTAAAGCTACAAACAATGGAACAGTCAGGCACATTTCTCAGAAGAGAAATGTCAAAATATGGAATTATTTCATGAGACAGAGTATAGTTTCTTGTGACATGTATGATTGGGTGATGTACGTCTGACATAACGTGGCTGTCTGCATACCTCAATGATAGGTGTCAAATATCACAATAGCGGTATTCTTATTGGCTTATTCGAATAGGGCAACAGTTCTACGTACAAGCAAGAGCGAGTAATAACCTGAACGTGCCTTTGAAACCCGGCAAACAGTCAAGGTTTCCTGCGATAAACCGTCATCTCTAGCTATGACGTTCCACATTTTTTTTAGATTACTTTTATCCCCTTTCGATTAATTGTTCGCCCTGGTTTTCTTTTTTTAAAGATTTTAATTAGCAATTTGGCATAATTGTTGTACTGTTTTTTAATGTAAAATGGACAGGTGCAACCTAGTAAAAGGTAAGCTATTTCGAAAAAATAAAAATTATATTCCACAAATCTCAACAAGCACGACAAAGTCTAACAAAACACCCTCCATTCATCTTGCCTAGTTGTCGGTTAGGCAAAATCGTATGAACATGCTCCTTATCAGAGCAATCACACTACCGCCTCTTGAAATTTTGTACCGGGTTATGAATAAGGACAGGAAAATTTGGCAAATTCAATGACCCGCGTGCTAGAATCCATTGTCCTGTGCATACTTCGTTTGTCTGTTGTTCCACTGAGTAGCAGCTAGCGGACAGGTAGTCGGGGATTGTGTATACATAGGATAGTTGATTATAACATGCAGGTTATTGAATTCGCGAAATTTTCCTGCCCCTAGTTATGATTGTTCGTTTTATTTCTAAGAAATTCCTAAATATTGTCGCCTGTCCAAACCGCCGTGCGGTGAACGAGGTTTCGGATGACACAAGTTTAACTGCTTCTTAGTGTACCTACGTTAGTTATGACCGCTTAGGAATAGCATTCAGTGTATATCACTGTAATGTATACTCATTCATGCCCTCCATTAATCTTTGAACTGTGTTTTACTGCAGCCGAAAATTGTGAAATTGGGTAGCGGTTGTATTTTTACACATTATATGCTTTTCCAGAATACCTTAAATATGTTTACAGCCGCAATACACATTTATCTCAACGCTTACGTCATATAATGATAACGTCACTAAGGGGGGAAAAATAAACTGCAATAAAGTGCACGTAATTTGAGTGGATTCTTGTGTGTAGATGTGATACTTGTGATGATTTATCGCGGGAAAACTTGACTGTTTGCTGGGTTTCAACGTATGTTCACGTTATTAAATTATTACTGGGGTTTTCTCTTATACGGGGAGAGGTTGCCCTATTTGACTGACGCAATAAGAATCACGCTATTGTTGTTGGTCTGCAGACAGCTACGTCGTGTCAAACGTACATCAGCCAATCATACATGTGGCGAGAAACTACAGCGTTGGCAAAGGTACGTTGGCCCAAAACATTTTCGAGATATACCATCATCTCTATATAGGCCTATAGACTAAGGGCCGATATTATAAACTTCTTTCGAATGACAATCAACTGTTATCCCCACAGAGAAAGCATTGGTGAGCAGTTGGTTGTCATTCGAAAGAGGTATATAGATATGGCCCTAAGATACTCTAATCTAAGGCTAGTTTTATCATGATGTTGTCATACACAATGAGTTACACGTGTCCGTCGTGGCAACGTTGTTTTCACGTCCTGCGAGCGAGGCACCCTTCCTGAGGACCGAAGTCGCACCGCACCTGCAAAAAAAAAAAGAGCTGTAATTGGGTCTGCGCTGGACGAATCCCGCCAACCCCCGAGCCCGTTCCATTATTCGCCGCATTAACCTTGCAGCGTCGACAACTGTGTGGCCGGCCCGCGCGGGTGTTGCCCCGGGGGAGGGGGGAGGGGGTAGAGTGGAGCAGCGGTGCGAAAAATACCCCGGTGTATTTCGCCCTCGCGGCAAAAACCGATCGGTCTCTATTTTGTTCTCTACTCCTCTCCCGGACAATTTTCGCCACTCCATGTCACAGGCGCCCCGGCGAACAGTTGCACTCCTCGCCGACGGCGTTTCAATTACGGGACCTGGGCAGTTCCCCCCTCCCCTGCCCACTTTATAACCTGTGCCACGAACCTGGGGTTGTTTTCGGATTACGGCGCGCCTCACTCGAATGTCGGTTAATTATGAGACAGCTCATTAGGGCTCTAGGCCAGGGGAGTGGTGGCGCGGTAATGAAATGTAACTGTTATCTGTCGCTGGCCAGTCGTGATTGGTCGTGAGGGACGCACCTCTGTTGGTCGCCAGTACAGCTGCTGTAGTGTTGTAGCCACGTGACAGCTCGGTCATAGGAACGCCTGTTCTTCGCAAAACATATTCTGCATCGACTTATTGCAGTGCCTAACTTGCATCTCTGCAGTTTTGCTTCGTTGTTTTGGTAAAGTCTAACGAGTCTTTGTGGAGAGAAGTTTCTCATTACACTGTGCCAATAATAAATAAAGTAAATTCTATAGGACGCATAAAATTCCTCTTGACAGTTTACATATTAAATAATCTATGGCTGCTGTGAATCATATGAACAATTCCCTCCGCATCCCCTCATTTCACGAATTTGGCCTGACCAATAAAATAATTTTCCGCAGCGCGCAGAAGTGTATGTATGATACTCAAGGTCCATTGCTCGAGCCACGAGAAACCAGGACCCGACCCAGCAATCTTCTATCGAAGCACCGCCACGTGATTTCGCTGCTGTAAAACAACGTATTCCGTGCCACTGGTTATACGCGCACTGGCAATGCGTAGCTCTTCCTCTGTGATCTTGTGAATGTGGCTAGAATGTGCCATCACACACGTGCCTAGAATTTATGTATATTATATTCGCGGTTCTGTTTTTTTTTTTTATTCTCTGATCTTCTCAGTCTGGCCAGATAAATCCCTACTCTTGTGCTGTGTAGCAATGGCGGATTGGATTTAAGGGGGGAGGGCTTGCCCCCTCTTTTTGACCTATCATGTATAGTTTGTCTGTAAAATAGTACACACTTTAAAAGGGATATACTCAATATTTGTTATGTTAATGCCTTAAATATCACAATTTTGCACCTTTAAAACTAAATTTTTCCGGGGGAGCACACCCAGACCCCCCTCCCGTCTTCGACCCGTGGTCTGGACATAGCTGATTTTTGGGAATGACCTCCCCGCTCCCAAAAAACCTAGAGCTGGATCCGCCACTGCTGTGTAGTATTGAACGTGTTTCACGTAAAATTTAAATCAAGTAATACTGCAAAAAAAGGGGGAGGGGGAAGTAATGGTAAAGCTGGAATCATAGCCAACTTGTAGCGTACGCGCGTATCTACGTGTAAAAGTGCAAACACCGAGTGTGCATGCATTCACATCCTCGCGTAGCGTGCAGCGTACGTTCGTAATTTGGTTGATCGACTTTCTACTTCGTACGAACGTACGCTAAGTGGTGGTTGTGAACGCAGCATGTACAAACGTAAGACTCAACTAAATAGTACGATCGTCTATTACCGACATTTTGTTATGACATATTTCCGCGCATGTTTAGTGTAAATGTGTTGTGAATCCAATATCTGATACTTAGCGAACGTGCATGTGTTCGTCCGCACGTGTGGTTGTGAATCCGCCTTAAATATGTGAGGAGGTTTTACATGTGTTGGGAATTTCGTTCGGCGGAAAGTTAAATAAAAAAACTGTACTGAACTGCCACTACTAATTTCAAAACATTCTAAGCTCTGTACCACTCATGTAAGGTAAGAGGGCTTTCCGCCTCGTCGACGAGTACCTGTCTAATTAGTAAGTTGTATAATATTGCTGAAGAAGCTTGTGCTAAGTGGATGAATAAGATATCTAGAGTGCAACATACAACTCAATGGAAAAACTTAATATTTGTTACGTTAGTTTGGGACTGTGTACAAGCTACATAGTTGAAAATTAATTACAAATATTTGTCGAATTCCAGTTACAACTAATTTTACTGTTTTTATTATTAGTAGTATTGTTGTTGAAAACAGACTTAAATATTTCGTTAATGTATTACCAAGTGCACACTGCACAGTGTGCATATTTCAAATAAATAACTGTGAAATATGGTTTCAGCGTATTTTACAAATACTCGCTGCTGCGGCATTACATTAATTTGTTTATTTTCATACAGACCAGTAGCTGATTTTCTGATCGTACTAATACACAGTTGATAAAGTTTGTAAAGGTCGCTATAGACAAATTGTCTCAGGAGATGTGTTATAAATACTTGCCGCTTCCAGAGTTAGAGATGATATTTCGCCGGCAGGGTTGTGGTAGTGCAGAAGGAAAGTGTGGGTGTTGTGAACGAGGGTGTAGAGCGAAGAACAAATAACAAGCGTGTGTTGAGACGAGCGAGTGCGGTAGACAGGTCCTGAAGACGTAGCTGACAGAAGTTCCGACCACACGGCTCAAGTTTAGCGAGGCCAGCTTGCTACAGCAAGTTCTCCAATCTCTCTCCCGCCCCCGCGCACGTTGCAACAACTTCGCTGCAGCTGTCTTCTGCAACACAACCAGCGTCGCACGTTCATTGGCCATGCTGCGTGGCTAGTTCTTTTATTTCACATTGCTGCTGAAAACTTTAAACTATTCTTTTAACGGACTGCTTTGAGGAAATGCAAGACTAACAACAGTCACACAATTCACAATTCTGTGTAGTCGTCCGTTCGTCCGCAAAAAAATATTTTCCTCGATTTCGGCTTATTTTCATAACAAGATTGGTGGTGCTTTTCGTGCAAAAACCTGAAAAACTATGAGATTTATTGCTACCAAAAAAATCTGTACAAATTATGATATAATTTTGACAAAACAATGTCAGAATTCTTCTATATGAAAATTTTATTGCTTTAAAAATAATGTAAATTTTCAAAGTTACCGTTAAACTACCGGGCGTAGTAAAAAAAAAATGTTCGTGGTAATATTGTCTTAACAAGCACAAGGCAAGTAGCTCATATCTCTACACTCTACCCCTGCTTTATTTGCCATTTGACGTCACACACTACCCACAGGCAATGTCTTATGTCATACCAGGGTTGCTACATGTCTGGAAAATAGGGTAAATTTGGAAAAATTGAAGGATTTGAAAATGGTCAGGGAAATCCTGGAAAAGTGAGGGAAATAGTTTTTGGTAGCCTAACTGAAAATCCATATGCATATTACAAATTTTGATAGAGCACTCTATGAGTTTTCAGTAAATTTAAACGTATCAATTGTGTTTGGAACACAAGTCTACCAGAACTGTTTTGAGTTTAAAAACATGTGAACATGTTTTATCTGCGTGCTCTGCTAAGCTTTGTCTGAGGATATTTTAAAACATAGTACACCTCTTCAGCATAGAAGCTGAGTATAACTATTCAGTTAATAAAAATATGTGTATCTCAGCAATTCATTTTTTAAAAAGTAGTTCTGCTAACATTTATAGCCGCTCTCCGGGTAATGGTAGCTTAATGTGATAAATTCAAGCAAACTGTTGTATTTGCAAGCAGGACACCAACCACAAAGATTCCAGAGTATGTTTTAAAAAATTGTGATGTGTATCAAACGAAAAGGTCTGAAAATATAAAATTATGTCTGGAAAACTTGGAAAAAATCAGGGAAATTTGATACTGACATTCTATAAAAATTGTGCGTGCTCACCATACAACAAAGTTGTTTCAACCACATAACTCCGTGAGAACAACGCAACGCAACCATATGGCACGACAAAAAAATTTTCTATGCGACATGCTAGCTTTTATAAAAAAATTTACGCTCGCGCACTAAAAATAATGTTTTTGTTAGAAGGCTCTGATAGATAAACCACATTTTAAATGCTGTACGCAGCAGAGAATTAATTTTTAAGAGATTTTGTTTGAGACATAGTTTTGGAAGAAATTCCCAAACACAATGTTAACAAAGAAAGAGAATGAAAAACCAAGGTATTAATATTATTTTCATGACTGTAAACCCAAACATATGTGAGACTCTCCTTATTAACATGCAAATATACCGCAAAACTGTAGCATAGATGGGCTACTGAATTATTAAATGTTGTGCACTCCTTTTGCGGTTTCCAATAGTTAATTTTGTGAACTAAATGCGTTACATTAAGTTCTGAGGCAGAAATATCAGTGCGATCTTGAACTATGTGTAATTTAAATAATGAAGTGTGTTAGTATGGTTGGTACACATGAAGAAAACTACGCCTCCAAACAGCAGACTATTAACAGGTATTTGGCAGTGCATGTTTATCTGCTGGTGAAGTATATATATTAGAATCATGGGATAAGTTGAATACGTGTTATATATGTATATTGTATCAAGACTGTCTACTGTTTACTTGAAACACTGTGCAGCTTAAACTTAGTGTGATACATAGAGACCTGAAAAATTCGCTTTTTATTTTGGCCCCAAGCTATACTGTAACTTAGTGCCTTGACTTATTTGACACTTCGCTTAGCCAATAGTACAGAAGCAACTAAATGCAGGCCCATATCACTGCGTCATCAACCAGACAGTGAGCAGATAATGTCTGCTGGAATACACATATGTTCTTGGAGGCTAGCCTACAAGGTCAGTGAACCCGTGAATTTTTCCCGTCTCTAGCGATATGTTTAAAAACGGTTCACACGTGTCATAAATTGCATCATTAAATTTAAAAAGTGATAAAGGTACTACCGTTTATTGTAGACTATGTTAGTTTTATTTTTTTTCTGATTTTCCAGCGTCTGTGTGTGTAATCAATGGCATGAACTGTGGAATGAAACTGCATACATATGTTTGTGAGCTAGCTTCGAAGCAACTACATCGCGCCGTGGTATCATGCAGTGTTTAAAACTTTGTGGTAGAAACTCCCAGGTTACTCGTAACTTGGCAACGAAACCATTCTTCTCCGAGCCCCGGTGCCTGGTACCACGAACAAGCTCGTATTCGCTGTTTAATCGCGACGTGAAAAACGTCTCTTTTCCTGCTTTTGTCCCGCTGCCGGAATGCTCTTCGTCGCACATTCCTTCTCGCGGATTTTCTGGTCGACGGAGCGCTCGATGCGGGCCCAGCAGAACTCGCCGTGAAAAACGACTTCCGAGGACTTCGGCCACTTAACATTTTTATGTGCCTCGCGGGCGCGGCGAAATAATTCCGTCTAGTTGGCGGCATTGGAACGTAGCCTGAATCCGCTGCAGATGTAGACATGCGAGGGTTTGGAGTCCCGCACGAGAGTCGGTGAGTTTGGAAATGGGTCTGCTCGGTAAAGTAACAGTTGAATGTCGTATTTTGTCACTCTGGCTTCTTTCAGCTCTTAATCTGTCTTGCGGTCTGGAACATACGGTCACAGAAAATAAATGTGTGAGTACGAGAATTTTTTTTTACCGAGGATGAATTACGCAAGAGCAGGCAGAGAGAAGATAATTTTCTTGCGTTGGCTCTTCTGCTAAAAAACGCTGATTATTATCTTCGAGTACAGCTAGAAGAAAATACTTCCAAAAATGTCGCAGGGATAAAATGTTGGTATTAAGTTAAATTTGGATAAATTTGACAGCAACTTATGGGCAATAATTTTCAGTACTTTGTTATGTGTTGAACAATGCAAAACATTTTTTAGCTCTGAAATAAACCTGAAAAGTCTATTTCATTATTTGTACTGCAATATTTGTATTGTGTAGTGACACAAATAACAAAATACTACAAATTACTGCCCATAAGTTGCTGTCAGATTTATCCAAACTTATATGAAACGGAGTATACTATGAAGCAATAAATAAATAAAATTTAAAAACAAAATGCTCTTGCGTAGCAAATGAACGGGTAATGTTACTTTGTATTTTAGTAATAGAATGTTAGAGCAGGCGGTATATGCCAGGTATGTGGTACAGAAATAGGCAGACGATAAGAACTAGATAAGACTCTTTCGTCGACGACAGTATCGCCTTCATGTTCGAGGCGCGAAAACGGCGTGCATTGTTTTGTTCGTTGCCTTTTTCCTATGGGACTTAAAACGTCGACCCTACTATTTTATTCGCGGAAAGTGCGCAATAAAGTCCAGCTCATGCTTTTCTATGTTTGTTTTTCGATTCCAGTTACTATTTTTGACGTGAATGCCGTCTGGAAAAAAAAAGTTGTTTTTAGCCGTTTTGAGGTGCCTGAACCCACGTTTAGAAGCAAGGTATCTAGAAAAAAATAGAGAAACATGGTTTTTAATGTGTTTACTTTTAGTAGCTAAAGATATCGAGCACACTTTTAGTACATAGTTAGTATCTCTTTAAAAACCTTTCACCTAACACGTCGTAACACAAAATTCATGCTCCAGCTGTACAGGGCTTGTGCGAATTTCTCACGTACGGGAATGCCCTAACAGCAATTGTTGAAGGTTTCCTGCAGGATTGTAATCTAAAAAACATTTTACGCTTGAATGATAAGATTTGCCGCGTTCAAGTGATCCGCGGTTAATGTCTGTAACACACGCACAAACCGAATAATGACGATTATTATAGTTGTCATTGTGCAAGACCGTGAATCTTGATCTGTTGTATAAATACTAGTCTTCTTCGTTCAAATGTATAGTCCCGATACCAGAGAAGCACGCAATCGGTTAGCTGAACAACTTCGCATCTGTGTGCTCACGTGTTCTGTGGCGACAGCAGAAAATTCAGGGTTTTGCAGTGTGGACCTTATTTGGACCGTGTGATCTGATGCAAGAAGGGATCGATTGTTGCCGTAAGGAGAGGGGGCTTACAAATGTAGTTTGAGAGTGTTGGAGAAAGGGAGAGGGGTTGTTGTAGAATCAATAAGCCCCGCCCCTCCCACCAGTAGGGCTGGGAATGTAAGGTGCACCTCAGGTACGAGGGCGGAACCTCACCACAGGGGGGACGCTATTACCGACACGACAGTCCTGACCCTTGCCCTCACAGGGGCTACACGACCCTGTGTAGAAGGAAGGGGGGGGGGGAGATGTTGGACTTATCACGGCGCATGTAAATCAGGACCTCACGGGACGCGGCGGGACCTGTAACTGTACTGCAGTGACCGGGACTGTGTATACTGCCGACAAGCGCTCTGGACACTCACGACAACATGGAATGACGTCTCTCTCGAGAAATAGCTACTGTTGCGATGTTGGTCGTGTCACCTCTACTCGCAGTCCGCTATAGTCGCTATGTCGTGTACAGGCTGTTCGTCGCAAACTGAGCACTTTTTGAAGACCACCTCGCCAGTAGTAATTAAAAAAAAATTCATTGTAACCTCGACTGAGTACGTAACAATCAATAAACTTTGTTGAGTACTTAATAAGTTATGTTTATACGTATTAAAAGTAACAAGAAAAATTTAACTTGGCCGTCAAGAGAGTTCGTTATCGTGAACCGCCTACGTACACCAGTTTCATTGTGTGGTTCTTAACTTTGTTGCGACAGTAAATAATGGTGTTCCCGAAGGCATTATTGATCGAAATAACCATGAAAACTCCTTAATTGTGCATGTGTGGAATTATACACGGTAAACCTCAAACTTAAACATATTTGAAATCATGAGTGTTAGTACATGCCTTCTTGAATTTCAACTAAGTTTATTTATGTCTGACTGTTTGCAAATATTGAATATTTGGAAATTTTTTGGGAATTGGGTTGTAGGGTGGTGGTGTTGCTGAATAGTTAGGTTTGCAGAACTGAAATGGTGGCTGCGGTGTCTGATATAATGTATTCGATATGTTATTGGCTGCACGAAGTTATTGACACGGTATCTTGTTTCTGACTGACCAATGTAGGCTCTTATTGTTGGTGCCTCGGCCTGACGTGTTCATCAGCAGCTACTGATTGGCGAATTACCCAGTTTTTTATTACTATTTTCAAGTGCCGCTATATTGATGGTTCGTGCTGCTTGAGATTGGCTGGAGACTGCCACTCGAAAGCTAAGCATGCCACTTTACCACCCGCAAGCAACAGGACACTGCTGCTCGAATGCTACGCACGGCTCTGTTCCACCCGCAAACAACGTGAGACTGCCGCTCAAATACTACGCACGGCACTGTACCTCACTAGACGGGAGATTGCTGCTAGAATGCCACGCACGGCACTGTACCTCGTTAGCCTGACGGGACGGAACCCTTGCACGGAGGCTTGCATATTTAGTCGATCCCCTGGGCCTGAACTTCATCCAGCGTCTAGGGTCGTCATCCTGAATATTGCCTAACGTATTAACCTGAGACGCACCTCCATTGGGGACTTAACTTTGTATTCTCGGACGTGTAGACACGCGGGAGTCGTTTGTCCCCAGCCATAGTGTGTCGATAGTCAACTACTACTCACAAATGATGTACGTGACTATCATAACCAATTTCGTCAGTTTTTTTTTTTCGAGTAAAAACCTTGGCATGTTATTTCTAAATACAAGCGCAAATCCATAGTACTGTGTCAAAACACCTCAGCAAGATCAGCATGGCTGAAACAAGGCGTGTAAAAAAAATCAGGACTTGCCGCTATGACCGATAGACATTCGGAATGCAAAGTCGGGACAAAAACGAGATATCGCCGAGAAAATCCACCATGTTTCCGGCCGGGAATTGAGCCCGGGTTGTATTGGTGGGGGGCGAGTGGCCTGGCCACTAACCTATCGTGATTTGTAGTGACAGGGATTGTCCGTTATATTTTGGCAAGAGTTTAGTGTAAGCGGCTCAAGATTTCTTTAAATTATGTTATGGAACAAGATGGACACGTAGAATTACTCTATCTTCATCATTACCTTAACCACTGGTAAAGACTACTTGCAAGATTAATGCTGGAATCACAATAGCTCGGCAGACGCGACGCGAATAACAGAACTTGTCAGCCAATCAGCGTCGAGGCGGACGCGCTGTCGTCATAGAAGCCTCTTCGCTGATTGGCTGACAATTTATTTTTAATTCCTGTCGCGCACTTCGCTTCGCGTCTGTCTCGCTATTGTGATTTCAGCTTTATGTGTATGGTGTATCCGACGCGCGTAGCAGAATCCGTCGCACACACACACACACACACACACACACACACACATATATATATATATATGTGTGTGTGTGTGTGTGTGTGTGTGTGTATATATATAGAGCTCGGATACGCCAGACGGCGTTCTTAATAATTACTGTTCAACATTTTGGGTCTATTTTAATCTGCAATGTAATAAATTCGTACACTTTCTAACAAGGGCAGTTTCGAATGAACCGTTACTCTCGGAGTAGGCTATTCAGTATTGTGAACGTGCCTACAGAACTACAAGACACAGAACAGTGGATATTCTCCCCAGCAGCTCGATGTTGTAGTGTAGAGAATGTTCCTCACCAGTGGTCGTGCAGTTGAAGGTTTCTCATCACGACGAGATCTTCACAGACGTCCAAGTTAATGGACTTGTCACAGCAGTGAGTGGCACTTGTGCGCACGACTGCACAGCAGATCGTGACACACTTCACGTCGTCCATCATCACTCCTGCCTAAGTCTCACTGCACTTTCAACTGACAACAGAGAAGTTTCTTTATTGTGGCAAGCCTGAAATAATAATTTTTTTATTTTGGGCGCTAGGTAGAATTGAAACGATTGTAAGTTCGGGTGAGTAACTTTTACAGTTGTGCTGAGCAAATAATTTAGAAGCGACAAAATACCGGCCGACTCGTATGGTATGACTGTGTCAGCGAGCAGCCAATGAACAGCTACCTAAGCTATTTACTTCTGCACCGTCGTCGTGCGAAAGTTCAGTTTAGTTTGATAAGTTTACAAGTAGTGAAACACAAATGTCACGCTGGGTAAACCTGATGTTATGTAAAGTTTGCCAACCCATAGTAGTTGCTATTCTTACCTGTACGTAACACAGCAGAACAAAATACATTTGCGTTTCATAATTTGTCTAGAAAAAATACTGTGTTTGATCAAATACGTATTAGATTCACCGCATGCAAACATCTGTACGGTTGGCATTGATGTCTGTCTAACAAGGCTCTATAACGGTTCTGTGCCAATCACACGCATAATAGAAAAGGTTCGCCCGCTTGCCTATCTACTAATACTGTCGCTTTTCCCTTGTTTTAAGTGATTTAGTTCTTGAAATAACCACCAGCGCCCCACTATTAGTGATGCTGGTATAACATCGGTAATATGGGCTTTAACACCTTAGGTTCCGGAAAATTTGTATGATATAACGTGCAGGGATTAACTGCCGCCATTGCTGGTCGGGCCTCGGTTAAGGAATAATTAATTTTAGAAAAACGTATAGGCTTATGTAAAGTTTAGAAATCATACGGCTGGTGAAAAGGGATGGGATTGGCCGGCAGATCAAATCAATCAGGAGGTATCTCTCTGAGAACTCTTTGATCACCAGTAGGGTCTTTGAGTGCCTATGACGATATTCAGGGCAAGTGCAGTAAGATACTAGCTTGTCTAATGAAAGAATCATGTGCTAAAGCAAACTAAACCAGACAAATAAGAAGATTGTACCGGCTCGCAGACAGAAACAGGGTGTTGTGTATCAGCAGTGTCGTTCAGGAGCGATAGTACAGTTCTCCTGTCAGGTTGGCAGCACTCGTGCCAGTTGTAATAGTGAGTTTCGATATTAAATCGTTGGCTGTTACATGACTTGTAGCAACTATGGCGTGAAGTTATGAGAATCCTACCAACATATCTCACACTGACTCTGGGACTGATCACTGCCATCGTGGCAGATAGTGATGCCAGGATGTTAAGGATGTAAGCTATCGTTGGCATAGCCACCGAGACTGGCTTGAAACTACGTTGTTTAATACTATTGCTTACTGCTTTCTGAGTTCTGAATTGCTGATTTGTTCACCTAACCACGGTCTACTTCCTTCCTGATTGGGTGGGTAATCCGACGGAATTTAATTTGATTTCTAGGTTCATATTTTTTGTAATTATAGCTATGAAGTGTATTTTATTAGGCCTAAATACATTTTATTGGTTTATTGAACTTGCCATATTTTCTCTCGTGTAGGACAAAAGTTGTGTTTGGTTAATGGAATTATAAACTATGTTTACATAATATATTGCATACTTCAAAATTTGTGTAAAGCACAACATGGTGGCAGGCATGGTATGTTTGTGAAATTTGAAAAATCTGTTGTTATGGGCACCAATATCAACTATGTTATTGTTAAGTGCTATTGTGGCACATTATATACCTACTACTCTATGTATTGCGTATAATATTGTAGTCTAACTGGACGCAATAAATCAATCAATCCCAAATGCTACGACTGCTGAAACATAGCTAAGGAAGAAATACAGAAATGCATGATTCGGTTGAAACCCTAAAAAGTAAGATGATAATGTAACGGCCATGACAGCATGCTGTATATTTCACAATGAGAGCTGTTACGATCGTATGATTGGTGCCTCTAGCGGATTGTTCACGAACTTAATATTCTTTATCCCTATGGCTGTTTAGTTAAACCAGCACCACCGTATTGACGGCGCTAGAGGGAATGTGAGGAACTTAACCAATCAATAAGGAAGCAATGTTCACAATCACGTGTTCTTGCACGACCGTGCTACCAACATACACGTCAGACCCGCCAGTCAGTGCTGAAGCAGCAAACGTTTGCAGTTACCGCGAGGTATTTTATTTCAAAGGTTTGCCCCGGGAGTCGTTGATGTATGACGGGTCAGCAGCAGAGCGCGTGTTGCCCCTCGGTCAAAGTTCAGCCCAACCCTACCTCCGAACTCGGGTAATGGATTGAAGAGCTGTTGCCGGGGGCGTCGGCAGATATTTCAAGGAGAGGTAAATCCCCGTGCTGGGCTGTTGCTACAGTGTGGTAGTGGCGAGTGATAGGAGTCTCTGGACAGAGGAACCACAGTTCATTTACTCCACAAGGTTGAACTATGGCGGTAGTACTCGTCCGGCAGGTAATTCCTGCGCTGATATTTCCTATAAAACCCAGTTTACACCAAAAAATAACACTAACTACCTATGTTAATTACAAAATGTTGTCAACACGTTCTAAGCTATGGTATACTATTTTGTAGCAATGTTGATAGCAAATGTGCTGTTAACATTGCTGAAAACACCAGTGCTACTAACAAAGTTCTAATATCAATGAACGGATGTTAATAGCAACGTTGATTACAAAAAGGCCTACAACATTGTTGATAACATTGCTAGTAACATTTGTTACCAACATCCTTTGATCTAGACCGCCCTAGAATGGGGCGGGAAAATAATGTTATCAAGAAAGTTGGTGGCAAAGTTACTAACGTGTTTCTAAAGTTAACAACTTTCGTTACTAGCAAATGTTTTCAACAAAATGTTGGTAACAAATGTTATTAACATATTTTTATAAATATTAACAATGTTGATAACAAAATGTTAGAAACAATTTTGATAACATCATGATGTTAACAATTTTCAAACATTTTTACAACATTGTTAATAACTTAGTTAAAAACACGTGTTATTAGCAATGTTATCGTTGGTATAAACTAGGCTAAACTGCTCATGTGAGTACGCTGGGAGACATATTTCTTCATAGACTGAACCGTAATACATTTTCTTGATGTCCTCAGACTTAAGAGTGTGTGGTAGATAATCAAACGCTGAAAACATAAATTGAATTCTACGCTTTTTTCGAAGTTAATATGGATAAAATACTCAATGGTAATCCTAGATAATGGTATTTGCCAACTTTATGAGTAAATATTTATCCAGAATTACTAATTCGTTACGCGTGATCTCTTGCGCCGCAGTTAAATGCACGAGGTTCCGGCGTCAGAGGTTGTGCCTCAGAAGTTCGTAACACTGGAAACAATTTTGTTTAAAACGTTGGCTAAAACTATTGTCTAGGATTGCTATTATTTAATTTTCGTAAATTGGGGGCGTGGTACATAATTCAACGCTAAAAGCATTAATCTATAACCGAAGCCAAGTCAACAATAGCAATCCACGTTTAAGTGCAACATAAATTTGTTAAAAAACACGATGAAAACGCATTATAAGTGCATATATACGCGAACTAAAAACGATAATTTAAAATATGTAGAAAGATGAGCCAGCATCCTCTTATATTTATACTCCCTCTACGGGTAGTGTGAAAAAGCACAGAAAGAAAAGTTGTATATAGTCTGTTCACTTTAAACTGAGCACACAACACTTATAACGATATCGAGAAAATTTTTTTTTTTATTGAGGCCAAATACATTAAGTTTTGAGAGTTGTGAAACGTTTACACTGGTTTTTAGTTACAGGAATGTTTTCATGTTGTAAATAGTAAAGGTGATTGCTAAATGGCTGAAAGGAAAAATTCAATAAGTGCTCACTTTATCGTAAACAGTCTATACGGGCAAACGTATATACTTTTGCACACAACAAAATCAATAAACAAGCATTAAAATAGTGTAAAAATTCTTTACCAGGGGCGGTTAGTTGTGTAAATAAAAAGGTTGAGTAAATGTAAAAAGAAAATATTTTCTTGGATCAGTGAAATCAGTTCGGCGAGATCCATAGTTTGTTAAGCCAACAATTGTTTGCTTAATGAAGTACATATTTTCCAAGCCATGGTAATGGATGGTCACGGTAAAGTGAGAATTTTAAGACCGTCCTAAATTTTTCCTCCCATTTATTTTCATGGGTAGACACAGCAAACGAGAGACGACGGAGGGGCCGCGGTGTTCCAACGGTCAGACCATTCGCCTCCCACCAAGCCGATCCGGGTTTGACCCCCGGCAGGGTCGGTCCCTAGATTTTCGCATGTGGTAATCGTGCCGGACAATGCCGTTGGTCGGCGGGTTTTCTCGGGGATCACCCATTTCCCCGCCCCTTCATTCCGGCGCTGCTCCGTACTCACCTCGTGTCACCCCCCCCCCCTCCTAGTGCTAGATACCACAATGTTAAGCGCTGACCAAAAATCTGTTACTCAAGAGACTACGCTGTTTGGAGCACTCCTCTTAACTATGTTTAACAAACCACTTTATTTTTTACGCAAAACCGTTTTACGTAATCCTAAAATGTTTACCTATTAAAAGTACAATCACTTGAATCTGCTTCTATGAGTAAGAAAATACGACCTGCCTATCAAATTTTCGGAGACCCTCAAAATGGCTGACTTCCGTATTTGGAAAAATGACAATCTGGTTAGTAAAACAGAAACACAAAAGGTTTGGACTTATTATGACTTTCCAAAAATAAATTATCAGCACGGGGGTAAAGTCCCATTTAAATACAAATACTATGAAAACATTGGGCAACAATTTAGTGCTTCGCGGGTTAATGTGGTTTTTTTCACGTCCGTACCAATGTCGCCCATATCACTACGTTTTTATTGACTCCACAGTGAAAATAATCACTAGGCGAGTATTTTCCGTAAGGCGGCCGCCTTGCCGGATGTGTTTTGCTCGTTCAAGATCTAGAAGCGTGGAAACTGTAAGGACGAGACAACTCGCGCATCTCGCCTCACACTAGCCTCTAGGCGCAAGTCTCTGAACTGACTGTCTTCTTGCCGACAACTCGCATGTATGAGACATATAGTGGTGACAGTCTACAATTTTATGATCTAACGTCAAATATAAATGCGTACTGTACACGTCTATGCCTTATAAAATATTGTGCGCCAATATTTTCATACCTAAAGAGGACAACACAAACACCAATTTCCGCCATTTTTAGCGGTGTACAAATACAGACGTATAGACGACCAGAAATGGATACACACGTGTGTAACGTACTTTGGATGCTATCCCTAAGCTGACATAATTTACGCACGTTGAACAGTTTAGAGTCATCTTGTAACGACCGAAGCTCCGCACACCGCTCTGCTCGGCGGTCTGGTAAGACCGCCACCTTAAGGGCCTCCCTACCTGCTCTTGAAATGCTTGGCAGCGAGTTGCAATTATTTTTTTGACACAACTACTAAACGCTCATTATATTTCTACATCTACGAAAAGAAGACGCACTTCAAACTATGTCACTATAGTTGCAAAAATTCAGCACGTTTATTTAAAACATCATTTTCTGGCCCCTCAGAATGGCTAACAATGTGTTTTCCAGACTGCTACGTCTGTAAAAATAACAACCGGATTCGAAAAACACAACTATAGAAACAAGTATTAGACTTTGAACTATGCTGGCCATAAATTAAATAATGTGGTCACCGCTTAAAGTCCCATAGGAAGAAGGATAATAGTCAAGCACTGCACGCCATCTGAGAGGCTTGCGCGGAGAGGCGATAATACATTACATACGTCAGTTAGTGGCAACCTTATCACTCCTGCCACGCACACACTTACGCAGCCTGTCTAGGGAGGCCCCTTAAGGGAGCTGGGGTGAGGAAAATGCGTAATTTTGTATTTGTGAAAGATATTGTTAGTTTTGCACACGTCACTTGGGGGTACATTTTCCTCTTGCGAAAAAAAAATTTAAGTTCAACCAATTTTCCCATAATGACACGTCAAAGTCAAAATTTGTACGTTTTTGGTTCTTATAAGCCGCAAAATCAATGAACATAAATTAATTAAAAAATTCACACAGAAACTGCATGACACGGCTACTACTTGACATGTTTTAAAATACATTGCAATTTTTTTTTTAATTCTGAAATTTGGAATTTTTTGCCTCCTTTATCGATATTTTTTAAAATACAAAAATTTCGTAATGAGTTTTAAAACATTACAAGCAGTACCCAGTGACGTGTAGTTTCAGTGTGAATTTTGTAGATTTATTTATGTTCATTGGTTTTTGCGGTCTATAAGAACTAAAAGCGTGCAAATTTTGATTTTGAAGTGCGTTATGGGAAAACTGGTAGAGCTGATTTTTTTTTGTAAAATGAAAATGTGATACCATGTAACATCTATAAAACTAATACTATTTCATACAAATATAAAATTTGATTTTTTCACACTGGGCGCCCATAAGCAGTTATTTATTCTCCGCCCTTTTAATGCGCATATAACTTGATGGTATGCGGGCGATGTTCCTACATACCACAGTTATGGTACCGTGTCCCGGAACATGAGTATTCGGGTACGACATGCCGCGATATAGGTGCGCCTAGCCATCTGTGGTGACCAGGAGGCCTGCAGCGGCAATTTCCATGCGCGCCACGGTCGAGCAGAAGCGACCACAAGCAGGAGATAGAGAGGAGGGGTCGCGTGTGGCCGCAGGTGTTCTGTGTGGCCACAAGTGTGGAACTAACTCCTCCCAGACACACGCTGACTCTATGCAACACACCTCACGCTCCAGTGCTGTCTTCTGTCCAGGTGTATGTGCGGTCTGAACCCACTCCTAAAGGTTCCTTCACAATTAAAAACATAGGCACGGAACATATAACATAACATTATAATATGTGCACGACCAGGCGCCTTGTGAAAAAATTAGTTCACAGTTGGACTCTTCTGTTATGTTTAGCCACTGACATTTTTTCTTCGACGAATCTGAAACATTCCTTGCTGTATAAAAGTCAGCCGAGGGCCATAAATACGTATTTGAAGTGGAATCGTAATTGGAGATAGTATGAAGTGTAGAAACGAAGCCCCAATAAACGGCACAGTGTAAAACATTATTTACAATGTAGAAACATAGTTACTAACATTAAAATGTATTACTGTAGTTTTGTTTTATTCTTGTGTATTTTTCGAGATTAAACCAACATGGTGTACACTCGCAAAATCCTTTGCTGTGATTGGTTGCTGTCCTATGCGTACGTACACGAAAAGAAATATTACAATTATCTATGTCAGCATTTCTATGCACACGACCATTTTTTTTTCATGCGTTGTGAATCGGTAGGTAAGAATACACAGAGGTTAGTTCTTGTGTGAACTACCAATATTATATGCTTACTGTTATATTGTGAACCCACCTTAAGCCCACTACAGGTTAGAAAGGTAACGTGTTTTCTTACGTGAGAGCTTATCACAGGGAACAATTCTGCCGTTAGCTGTGCTACTATCGCACATGCATATAATAAAATACGAAATCGTAGTAAATTTGAATTTAACTCGATTTGACCAAATAGAAGTAATTTAATTTAATTTTAAAACGAGAAACAAACCAGCTTCGGGTTTCATATTATCAACTTCATTTAAGGGGGCGTGGTACATAATTCAACGCTAAAATTATTAATATATAACTGTAGGTTTATTGAAGCCAATTTGAGAAAATTAAAACATAGCAATCCTAGACAATAGTCTTAGCCAACGTTTTAAACAAAATGGTTTCCAGTGTTACGAACTTCTGAGGCACAATCTAGAAGGGGACCGCGTTGGCCGAATGGTCAGACCTCTCGCCTCCCACCAAGGCGAACCGGGTTCGATTCCCGGCGGGGTTGGTACCAGGATTTTCGCATGTGGGAATCGTGCCGGACGATGCCGCTGTTCGGCGGGTTTTCTCGGGAATCTCCCGTTGCCCCCGTCCCTTTCATTCCGGCGCCGATCCATACCCATCTCATCACCCCCTCCCCCCACCCGCGCTAAAGACCAAGGTGTTGAGCGCTGACCAAAATCTCTCTCACGTGCTCTAGAGTCATTTTAAATCATTCAAGGAAATACTCCTTTTATGTATAACTAAGAGACCAAGAAGTTTCACGGTTTCGAGATGACCAGCTTGTGTGCTGTCTCAGTTCTATATTGGCTGCTGCTCGAGTGAGTGGCCAGTTGCCCAGTGTTAGAAGGTAACGAGGAAGTCAGGCCGTGTTTTCATAGAGGGTTGCTATTGGTCCACAGTCCTCAAGGACATGTTCAATAAGCAATGTCTAGGGACTGGAACATTTCGTGAATTCAATTACCTGTAGGCTAGAATCCATTATACTATGCATACTCAAGCCAGGTCTATTCGTTCATTGTCTGTTGTTCCACTGAGTAGCAGCTAGTTGACTAATAGTCGTGGCTTGAGTATGCCTAGTACAATGGATTCTAGTATGCAGGAGGTCATTGAATTTGCGAAATTTTCCAGTCCGTAGCAATGACAAAAAAAAAAATAGAGCCAGTGATTTTTGGTGAAAAGGATTCTGCAACAACTTGTTTCAATGCCTTACGTGCACGCCCACGACACTGCTTCGTAGTTATTGGTAGAATATAACTGGAAAGAGGCGTGGCTCGTTTGACTGCACCAACCAGAACAATGTTACCGCAACACCACACGTCCTGATTTGCAGGTAGGCCCACGTGACGCCGAATGTTAAAAACTTCCAATCACTGACCATGAAGCAGAGGAACAGGTGTTCACATAAGGCATTGAAACAAATTGTTGCAGAATTCTTTTCACCAAAAATCACTGGCTCTAGATATGACGTAATCTCAGAAGTAACGTACAGAAGTTTAAAATATATATCTTCTTCAAATGAATTCGCGAACTTCCGTGTCTCCAGTCACAACTCTTACTGTGTGTATAGTCGTGGCAGCTATATTTTTTATCGCTTATGCTTACGTCTTACCAACATATTGTGTACGTGAAATTCAGCGTGACACCAAATATGTCACCTTACGGATTTCCCGTGAGAAAACACACTAAAAACCGTAGGAACCCGACTGTCCGAACCGGGAATCGAGCCCAGGACCTCCTGACTGAGCCACCTGTCTTGGCATACGTGCGTGAGTGTCCGTGTCGTTCCCTTGCGTACTTGTGTGCGTATTGTAAAAGCACACCCTTGAGTTTTGGCTGATGAAGCCACGTTAACGAAATATATTTTAATTAGTAAATGCGGTTTTCTGGTGCGTACTGTCGAAAAATCTGGCGCCTTATATAAAATCAGCTTGTTCTCTTTCCGAAGGTTTAGAATTCTTTTTATGAAAACGCGTTTTCCAATATATTGCACCTAAAGAAGTAAATTTAAAAAGAACCTCATACGAGACGAGGTGCTCTCTGACGCTGGCAAGGAGTCGACGGTCGAGAGGAGAGCTGGTATCAGAACAGCGCCTCGCCATTCAGGTTGGTCCTACCTCAGGACGGAATAACTTTGATAGGTTTCCATTCATCTGACGGCCTGACCTCTCGCCGGCTGAAAGCGACGTTGCCAGAGCTCACAGCGCGGTCAAAAGCAACCGTGGCAGGGAACAGTCCGCGGAAATTGAAAAGACTTGTTTGCGATGATACTCTGCCCGTCGCTGGACCACACGTTTACAGCTTCAACAAAAAGGCCATCTATCGCTTCCTCCCTTCTCGGATTTGCTTTCTCTCTCTCTCTCTTTCTCTTCCTTTTTCATGCGGCAATTCATTCCGGTTTGGAGCTGGCAACTCCCAGAGCTACATTTCCGCCGAAGCCCGAGAGGGGAGGAGGTGGGATTGTGAGAAATAAAAAATGTGAGGGAAGGGGCGGGGACTAGAAATTACGCGATGACTGCTGAGTCGCCGGTGCGGTGCAGTCGTGGGGTTGTCGGGGGTGTCCGGGGAGGGGGTGAAATGTGGCCAGAGTGTTTTAGCCACGTTGCTACTAACTGGGGACTTCACGCGGCGCGTTCGAGCGAGTTCAGGGAATATTTCAAAAACCAGGTGTTGTTAAAATAATAAAAAAGTGTGCGTGCGTAATCCAAGCGAGTGCAAATAAACCTCAAATAGGTAGGACCGCTCTTCCCCGACGTTGCTTTTCCGGCGAAATTAATTTTCCCGCGCCCGCCCGACGAGGTGAGCTAATATATATTTTCTCTTCAGCGGCTAACTTCGGGCCAAGTTTATTTGGAAATTTTTTTCCACAGCGGAAAGTTACAAATGGCGCCACAATTTAGTATTGTCGGAAGTACTCAAAACATTTTTATACCCATGAATCTATACAAGAGGGCGAATTATGTTTGCGACTTTCAACCAGCACCGTTTTGAGCGAAGTGACCATTCGTGTCTAATTCCTTTGAGGGTAGCAGTTAGGCGTCACTCGTATTTTATATTACATTTTCCCGTGTCAATTTTAGAAATGTAAATGTTACATCTGCTTCTTATTACTTTATTGTTTTAAACAATTTTAAAATAGCATTACAATATTAGAAAAGTAAAAAAAAAAAAAATACCGAATATGCATAAAATCTTGAAAATACCAGAGGGGTGTCAAACTTTTCGGAGCTATAGCCAAAAAATTTGAACCAAATCACGTCACAAGCTTACGATAAATAACTTTCACATTGACTACATTTTATGAGCTCAACATTCGCCTAGTTTCTGATAGTTAGCATAACTAATAATTATTTTTATTTGCAGTGTATTTTCAGTTCATTATCTTCTTGAAGTTCGAACGCTGTTAAGAAAATGAGTATTGCCAAATATATTATTATTTAAATATTTTTATTGCCAGTGTAAACAAGTTAAAAATATAGTGCAAATGCTTCAACTATGGGCGGGGCCACCCAAAATGCAGTGGCGGGGCAGTAATTTGTCCAGCGGGCATAGGGTTTGTACGTCCCTGAGCTAGTCGTTTCCATTGAACGCAGCAAAAAGCAGCATAATCGAACTTTACCTCATCTACTGGGTTAGGCATGGACAAAGCAATTTACAAATGAGATTAAATAAAGTACTCGTTCATAAATCGTAATATTGCGTGCAAGTCTTATATTCGCACAATCTCAGAAGTATGAAAAAAAAAATCTAATTTTAATGTAACATATTTTGGCTTGTGTTGCTTTTGGTAGCAGAACGTAAACGCGCCAGTGCAATAGCTAGGCCTATAAGAAACAAACAAACAAACAAACAAACAAAAAAAAAACAATAATAAAAATAGTGAGAGAATTATTGTTGAAGTTTCGTTATAATAACATTACGTGTGTGAACATTGTAGCGTTATTATTGATTACGTAATTACAATATTTTGTATCAGAAATCCGTGTATACTTATGAGAAAATTTATGAAATAAAATTTTAGCATTGCAATAATTACAAGGCAAACGGCTTTACTGTGCATTTCCTATAACGTTTATTTGTATTTGTTCAAACTTACTTAAAATTTCAAATATCCAAGACGGCATGGTTGGAAGCTCTAGTTTACAATAACAGTTAATCATATTGTAAAATACTAA
>PNEQ01115398.1:53364-124371 GCA_003012365.1 Medauroidea extradentata
TTTTTCATTACGTATTTGCGCAAGATCTCTAGGACAATTTGACATAACGCGCGAGCGAAACTTCCGAGTGGTTTGTGTGGCGAATACACTACCTTGCGAAAATTTCCACACATGTTCGGAAATCAGACTTTCCTCTCAAGGTTGGGGAATATTACCATACATATGATGAGTAATATTACTCACTTTTTTTACAGTGTAGGTTCTCACAATTAACTTAACTCTAGGTAAATGTCATATAAGGTCACACACTCTCTTGCGACGTTATCAACGCCTGTAACAAATGTAAAAACTACAGTTCTTCAGTAGAGGCGACAAAATAAAGGCACAGTAATCAAAGCGACCGTGCGTGATGTTCTCGACTGCCGCACTGAGACGATATTTCCTAGCTGAAACGATTCCTTAATATGCAAATACCACTTTCAGTGGGATTAACTTAACTCCTGCATTAAAATATTATTTTTATTACTATTGTTTAATGTTTTTTTTTGTTAGATCCACACAAACATTTTAAGAATCTGCATGAAATGTTGTGTTGCATCCAAAGAATTTCCGGCATTTCATTTTTATTTGACAATTATTTTGGAATGAAACACCAATGTATTTACAGAGTTTTTAGTTTGGACGTTGTTTAATGTCCGCACGGCCTCGAACTTAATCTTCTCTTCGCCAAATGTTTTGCTTCTCTAAAATATAACAGAAATGAGTCCTAAATTGACCGGAGATAGGAAAAACCTTCAGTGCTCCAAAAATAAGGAAGTGTGTGACTAATAATGTAAGATGGTGTACAAAAGTGACATCTAAAGATAGCCAAGCCTTGATTTTCGATAATACGTGAGAATTAAATGTAGTCGAAAATTGTGAAAATGCACTGCTTTGGCGCTCTATCTCTCTCAATATATACAACAGCGTCAGTCATTAACAGCAATCTTATTTACCAGAGTTTTAAAGATGGAAGAAGTTATTGCATTCATGATTCAACATACAGTGAAGTGCCTAGGTGAATCTACAAAAATAAAGGATCATTTTTAATTATTTAAAACTAGTCCAGTTGGTGTAGAGACGAGGGGACCTTCTCTGAGAGGTCTTGACAGCTTCTGCCCCACGCGGAGTGCAGAACATGAATCCGGGGCGTGGCAGGCTTATTTGCCGGAAACCGGATGTTAGTCCAGAGTCTCTTCTGCTCGGATGGCAGCATCACTAATGCCGCAAATCCCGCCCCTATCCGCACCCCACCACACCCCATGGTCTCTCACACGCTAGCCCAGCTTGGTAAACCCACCCCCAGGACCTGGTCTCTCGTGAGGATATCTCCCCCAGGTGTGTTGACACAGGACGACCAACTGATGCCGCCCTTCTCTTATGCTCCACGCATTTCCCCTCACTCCCCTCTCCAACCCCCAGCAGCAGCACAGACTTGCTGTTTGTCTTCACAGCCGGCTCGTGAGGTGGCGAATTCTGAGGTTTCAACCTGCACACTAATTTTCCTTTGGAGAAGTAAACAACACGTTTTCAAAGTTTCGTGGACAGTTGCGGAATGAACCCATCTGGGTGCATGTAGGTTCTTCTTTTGGGGTGATTGTAACACACATCAAAATGAATACTCATAAAGCTGGCACCAGCTGAGGAAATACCGCGCAGATGACCAAAACTAGCGACACATTCGAAACTGTTGTTAACTTTATACTGTGTTTTTTATTGTTAACTTTATACTGTGTTTTTTATTCATTAATTAAATTTTATATATGTTACATGGACATATGTGTGTGCAACTTTTGTTTTGTACTGACAGGTGGAGGTGATGGGTGAAAGGTGAGAGGATTTTACAATCACTTCACAATGAGCACTTGAGAGCCGATCTGTACTGATGTGATCCTCATCAATTACCTGAGAGGGTAATTTATCTTGGGTTTATGGACTGAATAAATAAATATGAACGTAAAATGGCAGTTGACTGTCAGTTACAGTACAACATCTGTTTGAGACATGCTGTGTCGGTACGGCGCGGTGTCTGCCTCCGTCTTGATGCTCATATGTAGAGCAATTATGTATATTAGGTCTCAACCATACGAGCGTGATAAAATACAATACATCATGTAGACGACACGAGGCTCGTACTTGGTTCAAACTTCCCATTTGTGATGTGATATGTCGTGAACTCAAGCTCGCAATTGTTAGCTGTTTCCGGAGTTTGGTTTGCAAGAGTACTTGGGAGACCCCCCGCCTTTCATCCGACTCTCTCTCTCTATTTCAAAATTTTTTCCTTTGACTATCTATCGTCTGTGAAATTTGATTAATATTTCAAAACGTTACGTTTCTGTTTTTTTTTTTCGTGTTAATTTTCTTCTCCAATAACAGGTAATAGGTGGTTCGGAATGTAGTGATCACTTTTGAAACCTTTCAGATCATTTATATTTTCCTTCTACTTCGTATTGTAAACAAATCACCGTAACAATGAAAATCGCAGATTTTACCGAACTCGAAAGTTAACGTTGGAGATCTCAATACATATTATTTAATTATAGTTCTAGACAACGTGGTATTTTAAAAGTTCCCACTATATCGTTAGCCACTTGCAACGGTGTTGAGAAGTTATTCCTCGAAAAGTTTGTAACAAAAAAAAAATATTTATTGAAAATTGCATGACTTACGGCGACAACACTACAAAAACTGTCATTTATGAAATACTAAACACCCTGCCTTTCACAGCCGGGAGCAGTATGAAGCTTAGCACCTTCTGTTCTCTGATACTAATCTTTGTGAAGAGGTGCCAACATTCCCCGCTCATCCCTTCCAAACACTGCCTTGATCAAATATTCCGCTCCTGTCTCCCCTCACTTCCTTCCACTACGACCCGCAGCCCTGCAGCTTTATTGTACTTAGACAACATCATTATGTATTCAATATCGGGGATGGCCTCGCCAAAATACACACACCGTGCTCTTTTTGTACCTTGTACAGTATAAATGTCTGTTTCCTTCCCTACTCTACCCTTATTTTTAATCTCTTATGTTGGCGACAGACATTTTCATCACACTGAATATATATTAAGTAATCGCTTTATATTTTTGAAGTAATATTACTTGTGTAGTTCTACAATCAATATTTTAAACTAAACAATTTTGGAAACCCAACTGCATGAATTTGAAGCACTATTTATATTGCCTTTTTGACCAGTAGTTTAAGTTTAGAAAAGAGTTAAAAACACAAAAAGCGTTAAGTAATACACTCTTAATGACGTTGGCTACCTTCCACTTCGTTATTTAATATTTTATATTTGTGTGGAAGTCTGGCAAATAACAAAACTATGTAAATGGTACAATTCTCACAAAACAAAAAACTGTAGTAACATCATTTAAAAACAATTAGTAGCCAGTTACAGTGGCGACGTTTTTGTATAGCAATTATAATGAAAACTAAAACACTTGCATTAATGAAATTTTGTAGGTGAAATTTCTGTACCATTGACGTTCGAAGACATGTCTTCGATGTCTCCATTAAAAGTGTTTTTTTTTTTTTTAATTTTTAAAGTGTTATAATGCATTTAAAATGTGGCAAAATACCCGTGTATGTAATTGTATTTCTTTTAGTTTACTGAATGTGCTAATAGACAACGTGCAATTTTCGTCTTGCTTTTCATGGGTGCATGCGTCTTCGCTTTTTGACAATATGTAGCTGGCGGCAAATTTTCTCAAATGCACACACAGAATCATCAGAGAATCTATTAAAATCAGAGAGCTCCCAAATAATTGTAATAGAGAACCTCTAAAATCTGGGATAACCTTCTAAAAATAACTTCAAATTCACAGCAATATCAGACAACGAAGACACAAGTACACCAATGAGAAACAAGATCGTTCCTCATTCGCCCTATGTGATCGGCAAATCACAGCACAGCTGCTGGAGTGTGATTCGCTGGTATATTTAAATATCTCTTGTTTAGGTAAGCTAAATGGTGAGAAAAAAGAGTTTCGTGCAAAGTTACATCAGGTAATTAAAAAAAAATTGTTCCTTGTCTAATTGCAAAACGTAATGAAGAGCGCGGGCTACGTCCATTTTTTCAACGTTGTACTTTTATTTTTATGTTTGTACCATTTTTTTCTCTTATTTTAGATATAAACAGTGACTAAATTTTGCTCTTATGAAATTTTTGTCTCTCAATGACTCGTTAAGGTCAGAATTAGCGTTTTACGGTTTTGTGAACGCTACTTAAACCAACTAACAAACCGAACTGAAAAAAGTAAATATTTATAGGGAATTGTAATGTTGCAGGCTAAAAATGTTTTTTTTTAATTCTTGATTAATTTAAATTTTAATTTAAAATGTTCGCAGTTTTTTTAATGCACAGATTTTTTCCCTGTTTTTATGTTTGTCAACTTGTAGCCTGCAGCATTGTTTTTCACTGTAGGTTTTTTTTTTCAGTTTGGGACGCCTGTTAGTTTTAGTGGCTTACATAAAACCGTAAAATGCAAATTTTTACGTTTACGAGCCACAACGCAAAAATACATGAGAGATAAAAAAAATGTCCATAAGAGTGAAATTTAGTAACAATTTGTCTAAACTAAGAAAAACAATCTGATACAAATATAAAAATGAAAGTATGATGTTTAAAATTGATGTAGTACGCGCCCTTAAGACAGCCTATATCGTAATTTGTTTGGGTTAGTAGTCTTGTAGGATTGTAAAGAGACAATGACTCAATTGTGAACAAACAATTGAACTACGCATGGTAAAAATATGCTGTTAGTTTGTCAGGCAAGTGTTGTTTGCCGGCACAGGAGTGAAACTTAAGCTTGTACAGTTGATGGAAGCCACGACGGTGAAGAATGAGGGAGGGAGGTGTGAAGGACGAGGAATATGTATTGTTTCGTGCGATCGTGTTCCACATGAGACGTCAAAAAAAAAAGTTTTCTCCAGACAGCGTGTCGCTCGCAGGTTTAACAATAATGAACTGCCCGGGAACGTGTCGTGATTCTGATAATTCCCGCATGAATATTTCATGGATAGAGAAGGCAAGAGGAAACTTTGCCTGTACGTACGTACGTGGTTGTGTTTTTTTTTTTTTTTTTTGCGAAATAAAAGTTTGGCGACGATATTGGATCCCTCATTTCGCTGCAGTTATGTTTATATCTTGTGAATCGTGTTATTTTACGACTATTCATTTAGAAGTTTCAGTGATGGAAAGCAACTGCTTTTATTGTTTCGTAGTAGCATACAAACGTTCGGATTTCATTACTCGGATTGCGTGATCGCTTTGAAGGCGTTCGGTTCAGGCTCCACTCAACGGCACACAGGCGATGTTTTGCAGTTGTACACTATACATGTATAATGTAACCCAGTGAGGTGTAACCGAGCCGTACAACGTTAAGGACGTTGGACCCGTAAAAATACATTATTTTATATTTGTGACAAACGCTATTCAACTTTTACACATCTGATAAAATGTCATTTCCCCAAATAAAAAATAATAGGTCCCATAGTTTCAGAATAAGCATCTACTATAAAATGGCAGTTGCGGCGTAGCCAAAATATACTATCATATTTAACTTGCAGAAACAAGGTAATTCACATTGATACTTAGTGATATGAGCTACTTCAAGACACTTTTGTAAACACAAAGGAATACATTATTGTATTTTTTAAAAAAATGGGCGATAATCAGTACATTTTTGCATAACTTTGACTTTTGGCTACTACTGAAATTTTCTAAACTATATTTTATCAAGTATATCATTAAATGCATTGGTACACTGACTTTCAGTTCCTGTAATCTTGAATTCATTAGTCGATTACTTTTTTTTTTATTTTGGCTACGCCGCAATGACCATTTTATGACTTTGATGAGCGATTATGCAAAAACGGTGTGGCCTATTTTTTTTTAATTGGGGAAATTACATGTTATCTGATGTGTAAAAGTTGAACAGCGTTTGTCACAAATAAAAACTAAATAAAATTTACTGGGGTCCAACGCCCTTAATGGTTTCCTCGAAGATGGCGGCCAGCGAACAGGCGCAGGCTACTAAAACTGGAATAAGAAAAAACGAATTCTCATGAACGATACTCATTTATGACTACGGTCTTACAACTACTGCAATATAAAAAAATATTGCCTGCGGAAACAGCAACATAACACAGGTCTATAAATGCAATTCAGTACTGCGTGCATTTTTCTTTTTAAACAAGGAAACATTCTTATAAATTTATACGTTAAAACTGTCTTGGTGTCTCGAGTCATCACTCAGTTTTTTGTTTCAATGATTTTAGAATACTGTATTTCATAGATATTCGCTTGAAACTGTGCACAACAGTGCTTCGGATAACGCTACTGAGATTAATATTGAGTCAATTTCATATTAAATATATGGTTGTTTCGGAATAATATGGTATTCAATAAATCTGACCAAAAAACCTTTTTCATCTCGTAACAGAAGGAATGTTGTCTATCACTGAGAAAGTGGAAAATTGGGTGTTTTGAAACCCATGACTGGCTGTAATATAGAACTTCGATCTACTTCGGCAAAAAACGAGTGAAATAGGGTTCTCAGTTTTAAAGTTTGAATTGTAACCCAACGTTAAAAATTTGAGACATAGTTTGTTTACTGAAGCAAGTCAAAGTAGGTGCTACGTTTCTTACAGCCAACATAACAAGAGAACTGGAACACCAGTAGGCCATTTCAAAACCGCCATCTTGATTTAACCTAAAAAATACACGGCGGGGTATTTTTTAAGAAAATAAACATAATTTGTCATGGAATTCAAGTTTTGTGATTGTATTGTAAATATTAACGAAGCATCGTTTACATGTCTCGCAATTATTATTTCCACATAATTTTACTAAACTTTTCATCCATAATCAAATACAGCCAGAATACAATAGTGAAAGTTTGTTCCTGTTGGCTGTACTAAGACAGTAAGCTCGCTGTCGTGTAATACGCTTGATTTTCGCTACTGTGCTGCTTACTTCGTAAGTTGACTATTAGCTGAAAAAGCTTTACGAAGAGCTGGCTGGCGAGGCATGCAGCGGGCAAGTCGACAATCGACAGTGACGGTTATCGATTGTGGACTGGCGCAGGCAGGCAGCGTGGCGTCACGCGAGTATTCCTCACGCTCTGGTGAACGTCTGCAGGCAGGTGTGTGGTGTGGCACGTGCGCAGGCCGTTATATCTGCTTATTGTCGCCCATCTACATCTCTACATCACCTTCAATACTATACACCTAGTCAAATATTTGTCCTAGACAACAATAACTACAGTTCTACGTGCTATCCACATTTAAGTGAGCACTGTACTTTCCTAACCCCGGTTTTCAATTTCATTCGACCAACTTGCACATTTCTGCCTCAATATAAACAAACAGCGGAAGCAAGTAACATAGTTTGTAAAATTAATCATGACACTTATATATATATATATATATATATATATATATATATATATATATATACATAGACACACATACGGCATTGAAAAAAGTTGGTGCAAAAATCAGTGGATCGAGCTATGTGTAAATCGATTCATTGAAAAGGAATTTATTTTCATATTGGTTGTACATTTAAAACCTCGGTTCACGGGCACTACAATAATGGTACGCGGGTCCTGTTGTTACGGTACGCGTACATGTAGCAGCCCTGCAGTACACTTGTTGCAGTTGCTAGGTGCATAATAACATTATAAGTGCTACTGGTTGTCTCCCTGCACTACGCCTGTAGACCATCTCTCTCTCTCTCTCTCTCTCTCTCTCTCTCTCTCTCTCTCTCTCTCTCTCTCTGTGTCAGTGTGTGGCGCGGGTGTTCATTCAAACACCTCACCTCGGCCACCATTATTGTCGGTATCCGTCTCCGGAAACGACAACTTCCGCCTGCACTCGTGCGAGCAGTCGTCGCATTGTTACCGCTGGATATGTGACGTCACACTACAGTCGCTGCACGCTCGCCGGCCCGGTACTTAGAACAAAAACCAAGTCTGTGTTCCATCAAGTAGGCAACCTGCTTCATGGCCGATAAACTATACCTAAGTTTTTGTCGCGAAGATAATTTTTGCCCCACCTTGTTTCAGTGTCTCACGTGCACATCGTCAGCTGTGCTTCATGGTTATTGGCAGCGTGTCTTTGTTCACACATGTCTCTCATTTGACTGCACAAATCAGAATACGATCATTGTGACTCTGTACGTCTGTAATTATCCAAGACAAGGGAGAGTGAAATCATCCAATTACAGACGATGTAGAGCTGTGTACATGGCGCATTGAAAACAAATGTTGCAAAAATATTTTCGCCAGAAAACCGTGGTTCTAGGAATATCTGCAGCTCTGCTTCCTGGTCAGCGATTAGCTATATTTAACTGTTACGTGTCTTAACTTTTTACAGCAAATCAGAGACGTGCGGTATCGCAGTAACCTTATTATTGGTACAGTGAAACTAGAAGCGTCTTTCCACATAGACACGCTGCCACAAAACTGCTGCGGTGTACGTAAGACACTGAAACAAGTTGAAACAGGAATGTTTTCGCTAAATCCGAGGGTCCCTAGGAACAAGGTGATGTTTCCATCAAGCCCGATATTCCTGTTAAGAGTGAGTGATAGTCATCAATAGGGCCACGATTTTGTCGCGAAAAGATTTTTGCCCCACTTTGTTTCAGTGACTCACGTGCACATCGGCAGTTGTTCTGTTTCAAGGTTATTGGCAGCGTGTCTTTGTTCAGACACGTTTCTCATTTTACTGCACCAATCAGAATAAGATTATTGTGTGTGTGTACGTCTATAATTTGCCAAGGCCAGTGAGAGTAAATTCATCCAATCACAGACGATGTAGCAGAGCTGCAGGTGTGCACATGACGCATCGAAACCAAATGTTGCAAAAATCTTTTCGCCATAAAATCGTGGCTCTAGTCATCAATCTTTTTTTTTTTTTTATTGTTTGTGTTACAGCTTTTCTTCTGGCTAAATTCATGAAAATTTAACTTAACTACAGAATAGAATACATACTGATAGAATTTTAGACACCATACGTCTTTATTTTCCGTAACTGCTGTTACACATCGAATTACAGATAAGAAAGTAATAAGAATTTTCTAACTACAATTCGATGTGTAACAGCAGTAACGACAAAAAATATTTACAGTGTCTAAAATTCTGTCAGTATGTATACTATTCCGTAGTTACGTTACAGTTCCGAAACTTGACCCAGAAGAAAAGTTATGAATAGAGGTACGATTATTTCGTGTATTGATTCTAGGTCAGGTTGAACGTCAATAACGTATACGTCACTCCATCTTCTGTGATTAGACAAGAACGGTTATAATACACATTTGACGACTGTAAGCCAGTTATAAATAAGGAAAAAAGTCGTGGGGATATCACGTGCTATACGTTTGTACTGTTAGAAGCCAATGAATATCAGGCTTCAGCCGGTACACGTATAGAACTGCGATGTTTAGGTCGTTGTCAAATGAATACGCGAAATACTCGTGCCTAGTTATGGCACAAAATACAAAAATTCAACTCGGTGACTATCACTCACTCTTAACGTTAGTGCTTCCTCATTTCACTGGGCCAACGCAAATTCCGCTACGCTAGTAAACAACGTTTTCAATTCTTCAGACGGTTAAACCGCGTTGAACTATCGCCGTCAGATAAATCAATAGAGACCTGCAAATTTCGCGTTATTTTCTGACAAGCTGCAAGCTTTTGTTCGTTCCTACGACGTATTCCACCGGCCTACAAAGTTGTGCCACAGACTAAATAATAATACAGACGTGGAATGATAGGGCGGCTCATTTGATGCGGGAGAACTTCTCCGCTTATTGGTTGCCCGAGGCTGTTCATACAAGCCCCGTGTATGTTTGACTCCTGCATGTCACGGCAGGTTTCCTACTGGCCTGGCAGGGCAGTCGCCTTACGCTGATTGGTGGTAGGCGTTTCCGCCATGTTGCTGGCCAGTGAAGACATTTTGCTGGTGTGTGTGACTGAGTTTGCCGTCACCGGCTGTTTCACTTCTGTATTTCTAAATATTCTATGGTCGTGGATTGAAGCGGGGAACACTTTGAACCAATGAATGAAGTTCCTCTGTAAGAGTGATGAATTGCGTGTAAAACAGTCAAATATATAGTGACATAGGCTGGTGAGCGAAGACCGGAAATATTCGCAGGTTCACTGACCTGTGAACTCAGGCAGTCACCGACCGCTCACTGGCTGTTCGCTGACATACTGATACATAGGGTGGTATCATAGTCGTAAACAAGCAACGTCTTGAGAGCAGATATTTCTGTTGCATAGTCACTGCTTGAGAAGGTCGTGTTGCATAGACGTCGAGGTTTTTCTTAAGTTTGTAAACAAGAATGTCTTGACCAAGTTCGCTCGCAAGATGACTTAAGACGTCAAACAAAGCAAATATAGGTAGCTTTTGCTAGTGGTTGAGTGTGATTCCGTGGCTATTTGAGTAGGCGATGCAACTTCATTTGAGTATAGTTATGGAAAACAATTGCAACAAAAGATATTGTGATTTTATGTTTATTTATTTAAGTGGCATATGCAATACAAACAAGCTACCAATTTGTTTATTTGTAAAATACTTTGAAATATTCTACCGTTAACCAAACTGGCAATAAAACATGTGGTTAGAAAGATATTCGTCTTTGCATTCAGCAATAACAGTCCACTAAGTCGCTAACCCAAAGTACTTTAATATCAGAATAGTTATATCAGTTCAAACATACAGCTAAACATTATTTCAGAATTTACTATTGCAAAACATTTACAGCGTAACGGATTTTCATTACAATGCAGCAACCATAACTAAAAATATATGTGTAAATCGGTTACGCTTTGCTTATTTTCTATCACATTCCTATGTTCTTTCAGTATTTCCAGAAATACTTTTATCTCTAGAGGCGTGTAATGCCACGAACATGTCCCAGGAATAATTAAAATTAATAAAAAAATAAACAGAAAGCGATGAACGTGTGATGAAACTGCCAGTGAAACAAAGCAGAAAGCACATAAAAATTATTTCCAACTCGCGTGTAGTCGTGTATGTTCGTACGTCTTCGGCCACTTAAGCATTTACTTCGTCAAGCCGGAAGTAGCACATATCCAAGCTCGTCGACTTCATGAAGCTATCCTCTGGACAACGACTATGCAACTGGAATTGGGAAAACGTTTTCTTAAGAAACAAGACCGTCTTGACGAAGTTCTTGCTCAAGTTGGGACTATGAATCCCACCCATAGAGATAGGAAATTTCGCGAAAATATTTTTGCAGCACTTTGTTTTAGTGTCTTACTTGCGCACCTGCAGCTCTATGTGGTCAGTGATTGGATGCCGTAACACCTAGCGTGTGGAGGTTAAACCCGCAAATCACAGACGTGATGTATGGCAGTTAACCATATACTGATTGGTACAGTCAAATGAATAACGACTCTGCACAAAAACACTCTGTCAATAATCATGAAGTTGAGCTGCAGGTGTGCACGTAAGACACTGAAACAAAGTGGGGCAAAAATCTTTTCAGCAAACATTCCTGTCCCTACTGATACACATGATTGGGTCTGCAATGAGTTGTTTCCGTATTATTGGCTCAGCGCTATCGCCCTCCAGAAACTGTCATATTAGTTAAGGGCCAATTGCGAAAGTGCCATGAACTAACAAAAATATAGCCAGCGCAGAAAATAAAACGCGAGTTCTTCAGGTTCCTACTAATGAGCAATGTAACCACAGATTGTTAGGGGTAGGAATTTTTCGCGAAAAGATTTTTGCACCAATTAGTTCCAGTAATTTGCAGTTATTAGTGTTTGTACAGATTCGCCTTTCATTGGAATGTACCAGTCCGAACATAGTTAACTGCGACAGCGCAAGTCTGTGATTTGCGGGCAAAACCCAAAAACGATCCAATCACTGACCACAAAGCAGATATACAGGTGCGCGCGTGAGGCACTGACACAAAGTGATGAAAACATATTTTCGCGAAAACTTCATGTCCCTACAGATTCTGCACGAGTACGTATTGATGAGCATAGGCGGGATTAGGGGAAGGCAAGGGTGAGGGGGCACCTGACATCCCAGTATTTTTAATAAACAAAAATAATTTTACCCTCCCTTTTAGCTACACTACCTTTCACAATAATTTGGGTGAAACTGCTTAAATAGCACCATTTTGCACCTTGAAATCCAAATTTCCCTGAAGGAAACATTCCTGTACCCCTGCTTTACTGCCTGGATTGGTGTTATTTTATTCGACACCCCAACCACAATACTTAAGTCCCGCCAATGTATATCAGTGGAGTTTAAGTTATGTCACCAGAGTCACGTCTGGAGGGGAAGAAAAGGGACTTTGCTCCGGGCCCTTTATTCTAGGAGGTCTCACTTTTCAGATAAAATATATATAACTTTATGATTTGAATTGAATGTGATTTTCTAAAGTTACCATTAAACCACGATGGTAGCCGTGAAGTATATATTTTAAGTGTAAAGTGCATGTTAAGACAACGACCTCGATATTCAGGATTGCCACGGTCAGAGCTATGACAACGCAGCAAACATGCTAGGAAAGTATGAGGCCCTAGAGGCACTCAGTACCGCTGCATCTAAAAAATGATGGTGGCCTCAAGATTTATGCTGTGGCTGTCCCGGGCATCAAATTCTCATTTAGTGGCCTTGTATGTCGATAAATAGAAGTGTGGTGGCTCGAGGGTTGTTGGCAGGGAGGTCACAAGCTGCCGAGAACTGTACACTCGTGTGAACACGCCGCTGTATACCATTGACCATGAAATATGTACTGGTTACTTATTGTTAGAGATGATGGTATATCACGAAAATGTTTTGTGCCAAGATAGCCTTGAAAACACTGACACAACGTAGCTGTCTGCAGACCAATACCAGGCATCCAATATTACAATAGCGAGATTCTTATTGGCTCAGTCAAATAGGGCAACAGCTCCACGTACAAGCTAAAGCCAGTAATCTTCTGGTAAGCTGGATGTGTATTGAAATCCATCAAACAGTAAACTTTTCCCGCGATAAACCATCATCTCTACTTATTGTGTTGTGAGCAGACAGTAATAAGCGGCACCTACATACCAGCGTGTCAGTGGATGTACCGTCAACTAGCGCACAACCCTGTACAGTTCTCTGCAACCTGTGTCCTACCTGGCAGCAACCCTAGAGCCGTCATTGGTATCTTGCATGTATATACAAATAGACCGCGCAGTGCTATATTGTGATCGACTGTCTAAACGAATAACCAGCACACTTGTCTGCAGCCGCTCTTGTCGTTTCTCGCCTGGTTCCTTTCACGCACTTCCAGTAGCGTGCATCTCGTACGACACTTCTACTCCAGCAATCAGAGCGAAGCACAAGAAAAGCTTCCTTTCTCAGCAAATTGCGGGTAGCATGAGCGAAGCTACGTAACGAGGACGTACAGCACTCGTATTGGCCGGAAGGGAAACCGGTGTCATCTCTCCTGCGACCTACTTCTGCGCGGCCACTGTTAACTTGGTGCGTATCCCAGTACCTAGATCTTCGTCGCCCGAGACGTGAAGACACCTGCGGATCTGGGACACACGTCCCCGATATAGTGTGTCTGGATTTGGCTTGTTTACACAAAGCAGTCCGGCTGCTCAAATATTGCCCTGCTTTTTTACAGTCGACATTCCAAACTAATAAGTATCAATAAGTTCTTGTTGTTATAGGACATATTGTGTCTATATACGTATACACACGCAGTTTACGATAATAATCAGAGCTATTGATTTCTGGTAAAATATAATTGTACAAGAGGCCGCGGTGATCGAGCAATCAGACCTCTCGTCTCCCACCTGGGCGACCCGGGTTCGGTTCCCGGCTTGGTCGGCCCCCAAATTTTCGCTAGTGCCGGACGTTGTCGCTGGTCGGCGGGTTTTCTCGGGGATCTCCAGTTCCCCCCTTTCATTCCGGTGTTGCTCCATATTCACATCATGTTTCCACTCACCAGCGCTGAAAAAAAACCTCGATGTTAAATATTGGTAAAATTCTCTTCACTCCTATAATTTTTGCAGCAAGTTGTTTCAATGTCTTAAGTGCACATCTGCAGTTGCGCTTCACGATTATTGGAAGAGTATATTTGTACAGAAGTGTCGCTCATTTGACTGTGCCAATGAGAACAAGGTTACTGCGACACCACACGTCTATGATTAGCGGTATAGAACCTAGAGGCGCTGAGATGTACAGACATCTAATCGTTGACCTTGAAGAAGAGCTGCAGATGAGCACATAAGTAGAGATGATGGTATATTGCGAAACATTTTTGTGCCGTCATACCCTTGAAAACACTTCAGTTTCTTGTGACATATATGATTGGGTGATGTACGTTTAACACAAGGTAGCTGTCTACAGACCATTGATAGTTAGGACCCCTGTTTTTCGCGAAAAGAATTTTGCCCCACTTCGTTCCAGTGTCTTACGTACACATCTGCAATTCGGCTTCATTGTTATTGGCAGCGTGTCTATGACGTATCATTTGACTGAGCCAATTACAATAACGTTCCTTCAACACCTCACGTCTGTGATTTGCAGGCAGCATTCCAAGGCTAGTAAGAGTTAAAATATCAAATCGCAGACTACGAAGCAGAACTGCAGATGTGCACATACGGCAACGAAACAAAGTGAGGCAAAATTCTTTTCGCGAAAAATATGGGTCCCTACTCATAAGTCATGGAAACAAGTTGGTGCAAAAAATGTTTACAAAAATTGATATTATAACAATAACGAATAATAATTAGAACCAGTTAAATGAATAAGCATTTTTGTGCAATTTAGGTTTAACATAGGATATTTCCGTGTTTATATACTGTGCAGTATTTCAGCTGTGTATGTTTTTTTTTTTAATAGATTACCAATAACCGTGCGTTTATTGTGTAAGTTTGTCATCACTGGGATCCAGGTTTGATTCAAGCTGATTCCTAAGCCTGAATTTTTCTACTTGCACGAAACAAGGCATTTGTTTTTATGATTGTGATGTTTATAACTGGAGGCGCCTTATTTGACTCATTTTTCATTCCAGCCCAGCGTGTTTAACTTGAGCGAGTATTCCGAGCGTGGTTTGATGTCGAAATGATTTCCTTCCTTTCTCGCTTTCCAGCAAAGCTGGTCGGCATAAATCGTCGCGTACGAGTCGGTCACGCGACGAGACGTGCGTTCGTGGAACTCCGGGCATTCTCGTGCTGCACGCATAGAAACACAAATCATGCCGTGTCAACGACTCCCACCCCGCGCGGCACTGGTAGTTACATTTGACAAGTACAGAGCTGCTGTGCGTGCGACCCGCGTGTGCTTCCAATCATACATAGTACCACGAGCTTGTGGCTGTGAGATCTGTGCACCCCTATGTTGCGATGTCTTAACTGCAGGTCTGCTTCGTAACCAGCACCTGCGGGTGTTTTTAACTCTCATATGTAGATATGATGGTTAGAGATGATGGTTTATCGCGGGAAAACTTGACTGTTTGCTGGACATAAACACTCCTTCAGCTAACCAGAAGATTACTGATTTTAACTTGTACTTGGAGTTGTTACACTATTTGGCTGAGCCAATAAGAATACCGCTATTGTAACGTGGGATTTGGTCTGCAGACAGCTACGTTGTATCAGACGTACGTCATCCAATCATATGTGTTGCCTTTAAGGTCTTGTTACGGAATTTTGCAGTAATTTCGAAAATATATTTTTTATTGCTACCTAATACTCATATCAAAATTTCGCTGCACAGTTTTGACACTTATATGTTATAATTTGTAGCTGAATTTTTTTGTAGAATTATACTGAACGGTTTTTTAGATTACATTACCCAAAGTACCACGTTTATCGTCGTGAAAATAAGCAAACATGAGGGAAATTATTTTTTTGTTGGCGAAGGCTACATTATTTTAAAAAACGCGTCCACAGTATTGTGCATAGTGTGATTGCACATTGACTCAAATTTTTCCAAAACTTTTGGTTAAAAAATATTTGAGTTATTGGCACCAGTCTGAAAAAAACTCAGGAACAAGCCCTTAACTACAGTGTTTTCAAGGGTATGTTGGCACACAACGTTTTCGCGATATACCACAATCTCTAATCTTATGTACAGACGTGCGAAATCCGCGTTTTCTGCAAGCGTACTAGACTTTAAAGGACGGTAGACTCGTTCAAAGTTCTCCGTTGGTCGAAATTGGCGTGGCCTTCCACGGAGAATGCGCCTGTTCAGTAATTAAAAGTTGGACTTCAGTGTGACCAACCTCATGTTAAGCGGTTACACACATAACTAACACCCCATAGAGGCTTGTGAACAGTGAAATCACATATTGCACTCCGATATGTAAAGCGCAGTGAAATATAGGCTCTACTCATATCTCTTGTGGTTCTACTGGGCAAATCAGAGACGTATAATGCCTCAATAACATTCTCGTGGGCGGGATTCGGTAGTGGCAATAGCTTAACTGCCCACAATAACTTTGCCTAAAACTGCTTAAATAGCTCCATTTTGCACCTTGAAATCGAAATTTTTTTTTTCCAAGGAGGACCCCTGATTGGCTGGATTGATGTCTCGTTATTGCCCCCTCAATCGGAATGCTGAAATTATGCTCATGAATATTCTGATTGGTGCAGTCATGTGAGAGACGTGTCTGAATAAAGACACGCTGCCAATAACCATGAAGCAAGGCTGTCAATGTGTTCGTAAGACAACGTAACAAGGCGTGCAAAAAACGTGGTCGTATGTTACGTAACACAATGTGCTTAGAAATCCCCTCTCCTCCTTCTTCTATCATTTTTCCAACACACACGCAAACAGCCAGCACATGATTTCGGAATATCAGCGAAACACATTGCTTCCACAATAAAATTAAAGAATTGGCGTAGTAACAGTAGGCCTACTTGTTGAAATAAGGGCATAAGTCATATTTGGTTGTCGGCACCGTCTGGAATGTTTCTACAACAATCTGTTCTGTGTAAGTAATGATCTCTTCTATAAGTTGCACTTTGCTCCTTGTACGGGACTGTTCTCCGTATTTTAACATAATTATGGTAACAACAGTACTTCTTCTCCAGTGCAACTTGTGCTGCTTCAGGTAAGTTACAGGAAGCCAAGGCTAAAGAACTAGCTCTAGCAAGAACCTGATAAAACACACAGAGAGAGAGAGAGAGAGAGAGAGAGAGAGAGAAAGAGAGAGTGTGTGTGTGTGTGTGGAAAATCTGCAGGTTTCTAGGACATAATGCAGGAAAGCTAACAGTCAAAGGTTTTGTCCAACTAATATACACACAAACACACACACAGATATATATATATATAAGTGGCACAAAGTCAACACAGATTCGTTGAGTTCAATCCTTTAGGCTGCAATAAAATGTATGAATATTCGGCATCTGCCACAGAAATACGTCACGGGAAAAGGGGGAGGGGATTTCCATTGGCGAATATTATTTTCTAGGCTTACTCTTTTTCGATGTTTGCATATTGGTTTCGAGAAACCTACAATATTCAGTTTCTGTATTTACACTTAATCCAGAGATAATCACTAGAGGCACGATTATTTCACGTATTCATCTGGTAGCAGCCTAAACTTTTTAACAACGTACGCGCACTGGCCACAGTCGAATAATATTCATTGGATTCTAACTGTACAAGATGGGTACCGCGTGCTTTCACCATGAGTTATTTCCTTGTTTATTAATGGCTTGCAGTCGTCAAATATGTGTCAGTAGAGCTGCAGTCCAATTACAAGAGTGACGTCATTGCCTTTCAACCTGACATATAACCAATACGCGAAATAATCGTGCCTCTAATAATAAGTATTTTGAGGCCAACGTGTGAAAATCGAAATTGACCTGATCGGTAGAGACATGCACATTTCACGTCATTAGTTGGCAACAGGCTAGAATCCAGTGGCCTATACTAACTTGAACACACACTGTGGCGTTCTTGGCACCAGGTATTTTGTACCTCGGTGCGCCGAACACACTAGGTACTCTACCTTATAACTAGAGCCACGATTTTATGGCGAAAAGATTTTTGCACCGCTTGGTTTCAATGCCATATGTTGACATCCTCAACTCTGTTTCATGGCCAGTGACTGGACGTTACAACTGTCACACGTCTTGAGGTTCTACTGACAGATCACAGGCGTATGGCGTCACAATAGCCTCATTGTTATTGGTGCAGTCAAGTGAGGGACGTGTCTGAGCAAAGACACGCTGGCAATAACCAGGAAGCACAGCTGCCGAGGTGCACGCGAGACACTGAAACTAATTGTTGCAAAAATATTTTCGCGGCCAAATCGTGGCTCTACTTATAGCATTGGTTGAACAAGTTCTCCAGGCGTAAAACACAAACTGCCGGTCAAGAGTAGAAGTCATATGAGCATATAGTAACTTGGAGTCCAGTCAGCTGTCTGATAATAACGCGAAATTTACAGGTTTCTACTCATCGGTAGGGACGGGGAAAATTCGCCGGTTCACTGACCTTGTAGGCTAGCCTCCAAGAACATGTGTGTATTCAAGCAGACATTATCTGCTCGATGACGCAGTGATATGGGCCTGCATTTAGTTGCTTCTGTACTATTGGCTAAGCGACTAACAGGTAGTGTCAAATAAGTCAAGGCACTAAGTTACAGTTGCTGGGATTCTAGCTTGGGGCCAAAAGAAAGCGCGAATTTTTCAGGTATCTACTCATCGGGAATCGATCTCGTAATATCCGCGGTGAGTGATGACGTCAAAAATGCAAATGCATACTTACCTTATGTTGTACATTGAAACACTATTTTTCCAATAACATTGGTCATCCTACTGAATTGTCTTCAATAACGTCGGATGTTGTAGTAAACAACAAAGATTTATTAAGGGATTATGATTGTGAAATGTCTTATTATAATTCTCTTACACTTGTCTTCGGTGTTTGTATAACATATTCGGACCATAATATGGGTTTAAGCTAACTTTCGGAGACTGTACTTATTTCATGCCAGTCCTCGTTTAATAAGACCCGGGTGTGTGTGTGTACATTGTAAGCTGAGCGTTTATAGGGTTGCTTTACTATAAAGAGGGGTGTGTTGTTTGGTTGAAAATATATTTATGTAGTTTGACGGTTTGTCCTTGAAACAATGTATCGCGCAATCTGGATCGTACGAGCATGCCCATTTTGTAACTTATTTGTATTGTATGCTAATAGCTGGTCGCCGCCCTAAATTGCTGTAATGGCGACGACATTATGGTAAGTGGTTGTAAATATTCGCGTGGCCATGGCGTCAGAAGAAAGCGCTTGATAATGAACCTTCAGAAGAGGTGTGTGTCAAGTAGTAAACACACGTGTTGTGGAGCAGAGTTTAGCAAGTCTAGAACTTCCCTGATGCATCGTTAACAGAAGGAAAGTGTTGTTTAAGTTCGTGTGTAAAGCATACATTTCCAGGAATTGCATACACTTTTAAGAATTGATTACTATTACAATGACGGCTATGGTAACCAATTGCCACATAATTTTTGTAGGTCGACATTGTTTTTGCATGGAATACAAAATATATACGTTTGAATGTGTAATAATATGATATTTAAGTAATTTATTTTTATGGTATTCCTGAAAAGTAATTTAGATTATCGTAAAAATGTTTTGTCATTATAATTCTTATAAAATTAAATAACAAATGCATTAAGTTTAGATTCTACAAAACCGTGCTTCTTGGTCACACAATTCATCTCTTACACCAACTCTATTGCTGAAGAGACTGATGGACCTTTTATTAATATATTTTCCGGCATTACTTAAGTGTTGATTATCGTGCAGTACACAATGGCGGCCTGTTGTGAAGTGACGGTACCGTCCTGTTGATTGGATGACCCTTAATATCACCTGAACTTTCTTTGACCACTCACCAATAAGCGGCATCTGCTGACGAGCATGTCAGTGACCACAGAACATTTAGGAATACAGAAATGAAATAGCAGGAAGGTCAGCGAACTTAGTCACACACACCAACAAGATGGCTTCCCTGGTCAGCAACATGGCGGGAACACCTACTGCCAATCACCGTGAGGCAAGTTCTCTGATAATCAGCAGCCAGGCCAATAGGAAACCTCTGCCGAAACATGCAGGAGCCAAACAGACACGGGGCTGGCATCATCAGTAGAGATGATGGTTTATCGCGGGAAAACTTGACTGTTTGCTACGTTTCAACGCACGTTCAGCTTATCAGAAGATTACTGGCTTTCGCTTGTACGTGGAGCTGTTACCCTATTTGACTGAGCCAATAAGAATCCCGCAATTGTAATATTTGATACCTATTATTGGCCTGCAGTCACCTACGCTGTGTCATCCAATCAAAAATGTCACAAGAATACTATAGTGTTTTCAGGGGTACTTTGACACAAAACATTTCCGCGATATATCATCATCTCTAATCATCAGTAGAAACTGGGAAAATTCGCAGGTACAATGACCTGTAGGCTAGCCTTCAAGGATGTATGTGAGATCATGCAGACAGCAGTTGTTTACTAGCTGCTCGCTGACACTGTGATATGGGCCTGCATTTAGTTGTATTTTCGTTATTGTCTCAGCTACTTACACGAGGTGTCAAGTTAAGTCAAGGACCAACTGTAAAAGTGACGCGAACTGACAATTGCTGGAATTCTGGGTTGTACCTTAAAGAAAGTGCGAAATTTTCATCAGTCTCTGGCAGCCAATTACCGGTGAAGTTCGCCAATACCAAGCTAGCCGCCACATAATTTCGCATCTGTATTACTATTTAGTTTGTGACACAACCTTACACAGTTCTAGACAACTGCAGCCAGCCTTGCAACAACTTATCGGCAGAGACCGGAGAAATTATCGGGTTCCACCGGCCAAGAACATTTATGTACTCTGTCTCAATAAGACAACTGCGCATTGCCTGCTCGCTGATAAATTGATAAAAATTATTGCATCCGCATTTATATTATTGCCTCAGGCACTCCAGAAAGTGTCATATAAGTCTAGAACCGATAGATTATGAATAGAGATGATGGTATATCGCGAAAATGTTTTATGCCAAGATAGCCTTGAAAACACTGACACAACGTAGCTGTCCGCAGACCAATACCAGGCATCCAATATTACAATATCGGGATTCTTATTGGCTCAGTCAAATAGGGCAACAGCTCCACGTACAAGCTAAAGCCAGTAATCTTCTGGTAAGCTGGACGTGTATTGAAATCCATCAAACAGTCAACTTTTCCTGCGATAAACCATCATCTCTAATTATGAAGCAACCCTACAATTATTTGTAATCATGCTTGTGCACAAAAGAAAACGCGAGTTTTTTTCAGGTCTTTAATAGAGACGAGAAAAATTCGCGTTTTCTGTCGGGCACAAGCTAGAATTCAAACAACTGTCAGTTGGTGTAACCATTGCTAGAGACACTGGAAAATCGCGAAAATTTTTAAGATAGTCTCCAATAAAGTGTATTATATTAACCGTGACACGTGTGGACAGTTTTGGGACAAATCACTAGAGCCGCGATTTTATGGCGAAAAGATTTTTGCAACATTTGGTTTCGATGCGTCATGTGCACACCTGCAGCTCTGCTACGTCGTCTGTGGTTGGATGATTTTACTCTCACTTGCCTTGGCAAATTATAGACGTACAGACCCACAATAATCTTATTATGATTGGTGCAGTCAAATGACACGCTGCCAATAACCTTGAAACAGAACTGCCGATGTGCACAAGAGTCACCGAAACAAAGTGGGGCAAAAATCTTTTCGCGACAAAATCGTGGCCCTGCAAATCACACACGCTGTGTGTCCAAGCTGTGCAGTTCTAACTGGGTCTTTTGTAGAGAGAAAAAATGCTACAATTAAACCATAGCCAATATAGATTCAAAACATTCAGTGTTATATACAGCATGTTGGAGCCTAGCAAGTAGTCAACTATTCCCGCGATTTTCCACTGTCTCTAACCATTGCAACTGGCCTTTGACTTATTTGACGCGTCTTGGAAGTCGCGCAGCCAATGATAGACTGTAACTAAACGCAGGCTCATACCACTGTTTCAGTAGTCTTCTTGAGTAAACATATATTCTTGGAGGCTAGTCTACTGGTCAGTTAACCCGCAAATCTTTCCTGTCTCTAGTCATTAACCATCGGTCGCCACTGATAGTACCCATACTGTGTTTTTGCAATAACTGACCGTTTTACATAAACTTGTGATTTTAGTTGGCTACACCGGTTTCGTATGTTTTATTGTTGCCAATATTTTTTATCTCTACAACTTAATAATTTTTCAAGAAAAATAGAACTTTGAGATGGGTTTGTATAGCTAAGAACCAATTTGTTATACACTTTACAAGTGTAAAAAATAATCCGTCTGCGTATTTTTATACTAAAATAATTCAGTACAATACATGCAATTTACCGGAACACTGAATTTAGGCTTCAGTGTAATATGTCCATATCTCGTGTTCTTCTTTTGATATTGGCATGTCTATGTATGTGTGTGTGTGTGTTTGTATGTGTGTGTGTATGTGTATAAAGCTTGTGACGTAAGAGCCATATTAAATGTTCACGTTATCATTAATAATGACCAATTCTGTACAGTATTTATTCAAGCATCATACGGTCACGTATTTGATGTCATGATTTTACGGCCGCAGGTATTTTTATTTGCTTGCCAAATTATACAATCAAATCGAGTGACTGTGCGTACGAGATTTTAAAATGGATGAAATAACAGTTGGTCGTTGCCCGTTTGGTTTGCTGGCATCATGTCAAATGAATAAACGGCCTAAGCAAAACGTTTTTAAACAGTATTTTTTTTTAATAAATCTGTTTGGTAGAAACTGCCTTGCGACCACTGAGTTACCACGAGTTATAAACTCTTTTTCAGGAACAGTAATAAAGTTCTGGAAATACTAAATGACAGTAATTGACTTCAAATGCACAGGTTTGCCAGCGATTTTTTTTTCCCCAATATTACAGCGAGCGTGACTGTTCCGACTAACTAGCGAGAGTTCCCCACAAATTTTTCAATAAAGAAACGCTATAAAAATTAATTTGATCTTTGAAAGTACTGTGCAATGGGAGTGCATGACTGGATTTATTTACTTGGATATACTTCATTGCGAAATAAATGACTGTCAAAAAAAACTAAAAATAAAACAAGAAAACATAAATAAGCAGAGTATGCTTTAGTCATCAGGATACATACACAACATGAAATTCCAAAACTGGAATCTGGTCAGATAAAACAAGGAACAAACAGAGATGGATTAAGATTCCACTACACACTTTATGTACGAGTTCTAGGTTTCAAGTCGTAATATTAGTTTTACAGCATAAATTAAAAATGTGTTTAGATAGAACCAATTTCCTGTATATGTTCTTTAACATTATTGCGCTAAATTTGCATTACTTGTAAAATAATATTTGAAAGAATAAGAGAAAAAAATTAGTACACGACTTTTTCTCACACTGTTTACACATTGCATTTAACGTGTAAAGCAAATTTAGCGCAAAAATTATAACGTACGTATACATTAAAATGGTTATACCTAAACACATTTTTTATTTATACCGTAAAATAAATATAACGGCTTAAAAACCAGTAATTTGTACCTCACGAGTATAGTGGAATCTTAAGCACGGAAAAATGAGCAACAAAAATAAGGAAATACAAACCAAGGAAACACTGCTGCTATATATGAGGTCAGTGAACTTTTGAGAGAGCGTTTGAAGTTTATCTTGTTGCTACGTACGTTTGACTTCTCATCATTATTTATATCACTCTCTGTGCCGCTTCTGCCTCATTTACACATATTTTTGACAAACAACATAAGACAAAAAAAAAACTGAGAAATACTGCAGACTGGCGATAGTTCTTTGCCACTGAATCGCGATATTTCCCTCATGTAAATAAAAAATACACTTTGGAAACTTTTTTTAAGTCAATGATAAAAACTGCAACAATAAGCAGTAACTCTTTTGCCCTGATTTTTTTTTGCCGTGGAAATTTCAGTGTCGGCCACACTTTTAATGGATGCGAGCAAAAAATAATGTCCATTTGCACTTTTTTTTCGTGTTGTTTTGGCGATACATTTTAATTCGAGGCATAAAAGTAGCGATAAACTAGAGGACGGGGAAATAAATCATAAAAAAGAACAGTAAAAATGGAAGGATGCGAGTTTAGTGGCTCGTGGAGATTGTGCGCGCGCGCGCAACCGTGACGCCGACCTCGTCACAAAAACATCGACCAACCTTTGTTAGCCGCCAACCTGAAAACATCATCCAACCGTTCTCTGCGGCCCATAAATTCTCCTTTTTATTAGTATTTTTTATTTTTATTGGAATAATGCCAAAAATACTTAACAATTTTTAGCACCAGTTCCGAACATTACAAATGATCGCCTACAAAGGTAACGGTTGAGTTTTACTTCAATTGGTTAACTGAAGTTGTTAGTTTGAATAAGGTTACTCAGGTTAGAAAGATAAATGGTAAAAATTTGGCACAGATACAACTTCTGCCGCTTGAGCTCTGGTATCGGTGATGTATATAAACTGACCAATCACAGTGCTATTCGTCAATTTAAAGTTACATGAAGTTTATAATTTACACACAAGTATTGGTTTGTTTTTCACTTCTAAATTAAATTTGTTAATTTATCTTCACCATGCCTAGTTTAATTTTATCATGGTATTGTATTTTATTGTACCCGTTCGCAATAGCAGCGCAATTATCGGCATAATTTTTCCCTGTGCCAAACTCTTCCATGAGAAAACTCGTTTTCTTTCAAACTTGTAGTAGAACTAACCTTAGTTTGAATATTACCCCTGCCTTCCGTCCTATTGAAGGAAACAAATCTTTGAACGTGGACGCATGTTTGAACTAGATTATGTCGCCAAATAACCACTCGAATACTTAAAGGCATTAGTGCATGATAGCCAGAAAAATTGCTTAACTGCACATGGTGCCTTTTATGTTGATCACTGTAAGTATAGGTGGTTCGGAACAAAGCGAACACTCAAAAGAACCCTGTTCAAGTTCTATTTACAGCCAGTTCGTATCTTTCCGTGTGTAACGGCTAACGATGGGACATACCTAACCTCTTTGGACACGTCACTTGATACACGCGCGTGTAAGGTAAATTGTACAATCAGTAGTAATTTATACAGGTTGTTAGAAAAAGAGATTATTTATTAAATAGAACACAATTCTGTCGATTTCGGTTGCGTTTGTTTCACCATTGTTGTGCTTATATAGGAAAATATACGGAACTATATTGCGTAATTTCGCTGCCAACCATACAGGCAGAAAGGCAGCTATTGTTAATGTTGAATTATATGCTGTTGTAACGCCTAGTGATATTTTTCAAAGGTTAAATGTTTAGTGCTCACTTTATTCCAAACGCCCTATACCTGCATGAAGTAACATAATATGAGGAGCTTAGGTTCATAGTGGCGTAAGTCAGTTAAAATAGTTTTATCGTAAAAAATTTTTTGTAATCACATGCAAAATGCAGTGCATTCTTACAATACTCAAGTGGTGCTCAGAAACTCAATTAAGAGTGAAATATTTGTTACAAAAAATATATTGAAAAATGTGTGTAGTATGAACAGAGACCTGAAAAATTCGCGTGTTCTTTTGGCCCCAAGCAAGAATTCCAGCAATTTTAAGTTCGTGCCACTTTCGCAATTGTCCCGTGACTTATTTGACACTTCCTGGAAGTCACTTAGCCAATAGTACAGAAGCAACTAAATGCAGGCCCATATCACTACATCATAGAGCAGCCAGTGAGCAGATAATGTCTGCTTGAATACACAGGTGTTCTTGGCGTGACTACACGTCGGCGAACCAGCGAAGTTTTCCCGTCTCTGTGTATGAATAACAACGACGCTACAGATTATTTGTGACCTACGCCGCTATGAAACTCAGCCCCTCATATCCTGACAGCAAAACTGGTAGTTGAATTGCTGCTGCATTCATAAGGCGTTTGTGAGGAGTTTAGAATGACTCGTGTAAAATTTCAGAGCGCCCGCTTCAGAACGTGCGTTTCATATGCTATCACAATCACAGTTTTACTGATTAGATCAGTCAATAGTGGAACCATGTTTTGAATAGAAATTATTCAGTTTTCCATGCACAGATCAATCTCTTTAAAAGTCCTTTCTTCACCAGTTAAATATTTTTTCCCACAGGGTTCTTCTATCCAGTGTTGATATATTGCCTCCAAATGACCATGTTCCCCATGCGTCAGAAGCTTGTTCGAAATTCAAGTAGCTGAGGACTTACAGGTCAACCGACTTCGAACCACGGCATACGTAGCAGCGGCGGGACATAAAAATGTTGGTTATCGGCGAAGAGGCGACAAATGGCTCGTAAAAGGAAATGACCGTAATAAAATCTGCTACATCCATTATATTTTATTCCTTCTACCCAGGTTTTCGCTCACCGGGCAAGATCCCGTGCGGGACCGTGTGGAGTGAGAGATTGTTTAGGCGAGACATCAATTATTTTTGTTTTTATTCGTGATATATGTCCGCAGTTAAGGTAAAGCCAGGGAAGGAAATTCACATTGGATTTGTATATAAAGAAGCTCATTTTCCTTCCGGCTTCGTAGCTTATCCTTTCTCTCTCACACTCACTAGTTCCACTACCCACATCCTCCTGAGCGGAAGAATTATCACTGCCGTGCAGTGGACGTGATCTTCACAGCAATGGTGGTAATATTTAGGGTAATTTTCCGTGACGTAGTTGCCGCCCTGTTTCCTCGCTCGCAGGCACATGTATGTGATGGTGGTGCCCCTGCAGACCAAACCACGTCGTAAAGCACTGCTGTATTGTGCCTGCGCTTCTCTGCGACTCGGCGGTCGTTAACACTCATCCCTCCGCGCACTCGAGACTTTTCACGCCCCAGTCAAATTTGACTGAGTTGAGGAGGATGGGGGGAATGGAGGGAATAAAAAGAAACACTCAGGAATAACTGCAGTGAAGTGCGTTGCCGTTATGAGTTCGGAAAGTAGGGGAGGGAGACGTGGGTGGAAATGTCGGCAAGCAGGGAAGGGGTTAGAAAGGTGTGAGGTGATGGGTAGAATCATCACCTCCAGAAGCAGTCAAGTTCGCAGCTCTCTTCAGCTGAAGACTCGAGACAGGAGCGCCGGAAACTGAAGCGAGCAACTTCTCCTCTCGCAGGTTCCATAAAACATTTTACGATACTGCGCCAAGCGTCGAGCGATCGTCATTTTCATTTGGCACGTGTCTAATGAGAAACTCAATGAATACGTTCCCCGGTTTTCAGAAATGTTAATCGTTCTTTTGTGTTGATGAGTCATTCATTTTAGTGAAGGTTTTTGAAGCCAGTATTTTCAATTTTTATGACGAATAAACCTTGTTTTATAACGAAGTGCTAGGAATTGTTTTCCAGTGTGATTCAAGGCACTGTAATATACACCGCTGAAATCAAGCGTGAGTCGAGAAGACCGTACTCATTATCAATTAAAAAAACTTTATATTTACCACTGAATTAAATTTTAAAATAAACGTGTTGGTTGTAATATTCTTGCGTGTTCCGGAGATTTTCAGGATTGTCAGTAGTTTTTTAAAAGTAAAATAAAAGAGGCTCCTTTCTCGATTACTTACATTTGTTAACTTGACCACTATCAGCTGCACTTTTTTGTCACTGTTGTTCGACTTGGTAAATTTGTATTTGTACTGTACATTTTTTTCCAGTCGTGAGTCTTTATATGTGTGTGTTTTTATAGACGTGTTTACGTTTGTCACATGACTAGTGCCCAGTAACATGTTGCAAACGTTGGCCAACTACTGCGCATATTCCTATCATTCAAAATTTGAAATATTAGGAGAAAACATACTGTTTGTAACTTATTCATGTTCGTGAATGCTGTTTGACAGAAAATAAAATATATGTATCTATTTTTCTGCATGTATTTTGCTGAATTGGGGTTGATATTAATATGAATAACGTGAAGCTTTTGATTGTGGACGCGTGGCAGTTAGGTGGCAGCTACACCCACAGGCGTTTGCTATGTACTACGAATCCAACGCATCGATTTTAAAAACTTTACTGCGGAAACTAAAATGTGTATCGAAATGGGGCCAGGCAAACATACAAAGAGTGTAGAAAGTAAGCATATGAGAAACGAGGAGCGTGTGCATTAACATGGGTATGTGGGCGTGCAGATAAATATAAAAAAAACAATATTTTTTTCTTTGAGAAAATATTATAGAATTGCAAACTTCGAGACTGATCACAAATACGATTTTAAAAACGTACCGAATAACCCTTATCAAATTATTATAGAGAAATATGTGTTCTGTGTGGTTTTATAAATTAACTGATACACGAACATTTTTGATCAAAGTAATTTGTTTAATTTGTTCGAGTGAGAATATCTTCATATATTCCTGTACATGAAGATTGACTTTGTCTGGGAAAAATTGCAAACGCGTTGTGAGTGGTTTGGAGGATCAGCGAGCTTGTTTGCCACACTGCATATGGATTGCAAACAATGTTTGTTCCTGTTAACTAGGTTATATATCTGATGAACCAAGAGTCTTCGGCTATTCTCATTGTAGAAGGCGGAAGATATTCTAATTTATATTATATTGTATGTGTTAGTCCTTGGTGTTAATTTGGACGTGTCTATTGAACTCTGGCCTGTTTTTTTTTTTTTGTAACTTAAAAGAATTCTTCGAGTTCTCAGGTCACGCACGGAATTTTTGTAGTTATTTTTACTTTCTACACTGACAAAGATCAGCTGAAACGGTTTCAACGAAGGAACAGTGAAACATAACAAAATAATCGGCGGACATTCAGTAATACTTTTCTGTAATTCACTTGTTGTTTGAGATCATGTTCCCTTTCTTCTAATGTTTTTGTGATGCCTCTTATGCCCAAAAGAGAGCATACATCGTAAAGCCGTCAAAGTTTTTACTAGGTTGACTGTACAGAATCTTCCGTAGTTATTTAATTAAAGACATTTATTTCGTTGGCTAACGACGGAATCATATAATATTATGCATAGGAAAAGTATATTTTATAATAAAAATAATTTTCAACAAAAAGTTGATTGTTTTAGGCCTGTTTTCTATAGGTTCAAAAATAATCAGAGCAAAATCAGTAGAAATGAAGGATAATAGCAAAAAACAAGTTTTGATAAGGAACGCAGGACACCGCTTCACAATCCATTGACAAAGAAGTAAATTGCAAAGTGATATTTCTCCCTTTTGAAAAAAAAAATCAGTGTACTTACACGCTATATGAGTTGGAAGTATTTTAAAAGTTATCGCGTCGTGTCATTTTTCTTGTCCACGTAGTTCACCGTCACTATTTCCTCGACTCCCTCTCTGTATCGCCTCGTTGTTTCTCACTTTTCGTTTCCCTCAGCCTTTCCTATTCACTGATACTATAGGCTTTTAGCGTTAAATTGTGCGTACTAGACTATATGCGACCACAGGCGTTAATTAACTTTCTAGACGGGGACATGTATGCCACGTCACGTGGCAATCAATGTCTTCGTAAACCAACAGAGGAAGAGTATCGGTGGTTCGAGGTAAAGTGAGTTCTTTTGAAATCCTGGTTACTTCCTTCCACATAATTTATAAATTCATGTCGTTTTTTAATATAATACTAGCAACCTAAGTAACTATCAAAGTAACAGACTGTACCATACTCAGAATTTAACGTGTGATGTCACATTAAGGTGAAACGCGCCCTTTAAGGGGGAGTGTTTGACAATGTTATTATATGCTTGGTTTTTGAGCAATAACATTTATTTGAAATGCATTATCAAAAAGTTCTCTTCAACAAAGCATTGGATATATTCTTGGTTAACTGATTGACATAAATAATAATGGAATCTTTCATAAATTTTTCGTGCAGAATCATTCATTGCAAGATATTTCTTGAAAGTTAACCTATAATTCTCTTGCAATGATTCTGCATGACAAACTAACGACAGTTTCCATTATTGTTTATGTCGAGTAGTTTACCTAAAATATATCCTATGCTTTGCCGAAGAAACATTTTTGATAATACAATTTGAAGAATTGTAATGACTCAAAAACTGAAAATTCTATAAAGTTCCCTCCCTCCTTAAATAATATTTTCTAATCATAATTCTAGACAAGGGGATCGTCAAAAGTACTCACTTTATCGCGAACTACCGTGAATGGTCTGTGGCAGAGAATCTTCCCCAACATACAGGTTTCATTTCGGCGGTATAAGACAATTCACTGTGGTCCCGGATGTTCCAGCGCTTCTAGATGAGAGTGTCACGGGAGATTGCCGTGAGAACACGGAGATATTCCGTCATCTTGACGATCTCTCCTCCCAACATTCGTGCTGCTGGCTCGTCAGTTGTCAGGTTTTCAAGTCACGAAGACTGGACCATCGGTGCTTCACACCAACATCCGTCGGGACTTGTTCTACATACCACTAGATCTTTATATGATGAACATAGGAAAAATACAACCAACGATAAAGATGTTTGACTTCAGTAGAACAAATGCGAATTTTCCAGTCACAAATACTTTTCTGTTAAATTACAAAATATATTTTTGTCGAATCAACCCAACAAAACGTTTAGGTAACTCACTGTTTTTGTTTGGCTCTGCAAAATCCTTTTGATGGCCTGCTATACCAACCTACGCGCGGTTAGATGTTCCATACTCTTTCTAGTCACAAGAATCTTAGGTGACTATTGCCAGTAGGAGGCCTGCCGTAACATAAAAGAGCCAAAAGAGACACGGGGGCTGGTATCAACAACTTCGGGCAGCCAATGAGCGGCAAAGTTCGCCCGTATCAAGTGAGCCGCCACGTCATTCCACGTCTGTGAAAGTAACGGCTCGTAGCGATAATTTAGTGTAGGTATCTTAGACGACAGAGATAGGCGAGGCAAGGTGTGTAGGGACTAGACGTCTGAGGTAGAGATCCTCGTTGGCCCGAGGCAGGTCGTCGACACGCGGCAGTACTCCGGGGATCAGCAGTCTTGGCTTGCAGAGCTTGTCGCCAACTTGCCATACCGGTAGTTCCTGCTCACGTCTATCCCCCCCCCCCCTCCGTACCTCTTCCATACTGGGATACTTCACATTGCTGTTAGCTCGGTACTGTGCAAGAAGGTGTGGTGTGTGGAGAGGGGGGTTGTTCGCGACCCGCACGCACCGACATCCACCTACATCAACTACATGCAGTTCACAGTTAACAGTCAGTGACAGTCACCATCTTGAAGTTTTGTATTTTGTGTAGTGACTTTTCTTCTGGGTAAGTTTTTGTAACTTCAACCTAACTACGAAATAGAATATGTATTGATTGAATTTTAGACATCGTGTCTTTTTGTCGTTACTATTGATACAGGTCGAATTGCAGCTAGACAATTATTATTACTTTCTTAACTGTAATTCTGTAATAACAGTAACGAAAAATAAAGATGAATGGTGTCTAAAATTCTATCAGTATTATAACATTTACCCAGAAGAAAAGTTATGACACAAAATACAAAAATTCAAGATGATGACTACCACGCTCTCTTAAGTGTACACTTGTGAAGATCACTTTGTCCAGAATAGTTATGAAATATGTACTACGTCGGTCCCCGATGTCTCATACGTTAAAATTTAAGTACATATTATGAAATATTTACGCTGTTCGCAAGTCTATGAACTTGCAGATATGAAGGTCTCTTGTAATTAGGGTGTATGGTTTTCTTATGACTAAACACCTGCGAAATTTGCGATATTAAAAGGTGATGATAGTTGTGAAATGACATTTTCCTTGTTTTACTGTCCTGAAGAAGATGGCTCAATCGCTATAATTTCAATATTGGTCAAAAGCATTATCCTGGGAATAATCACGTGGTTGTTGCCATGTCAGATGAGCGTACATCTTGAGAAGCTGATATTGTTTTCGTGTAGAATTGTATTAGTATATTCAGGATCAGTCAGAACGCAGTGAGTTAATTTAGGGTGACGGTAGATAGTAAACATATAATTAGAAATTTATTTTCTACCTTTTTTTTTTTTTTTTTTTTTTTTTTTTTTTTTTTTTTTTTTTTTTTTTTTTTTTTTTTTTTTTTTTTTTTTTTTTTTTTTTTTTTTTTTTTTTTTTTTTTTTTTTTTTTTTTTTTTTTTTTTTTTTTTTTTTTTTTTTTTTTTTTTTTTTTTTTTTTTTTTTTTTTTTCGTAAAGTGAATTATAGTAGTAGTAATGTTGCGTGTAAAGTGGACTGTAAAATGTTATTTCTTCGAATACCTATAAAATATAATATCTTTTTATTTTAATCCGCAGCACTCTGAGTGATGTCAAAACAATGTCTTTTTTTATTTCACTTGAAGGAAAGACATTTTGAGGTCGATATTCATGGTACCATTATTCCCGCTGTGAATCACTTCACCTAACAAAAAGAAAATAAAATATTCTATTTACTTTTTTGTAATCTATAGAAAGGATGGATGATATATCGCGAAAATGTTTTGTGTCAACATAACCTTGAAAACGTTGTAGTTAATTACAACACATTTGATTATGTGATGTACTTCCGACACAACGTAGCTGTCTGCAAACCAATAATAGGCATAAAATATTACAGTAGCGGGATTCTTATTGGATCAGCCAAATAGGGTAACAGCTCAACATAAAAGTGAAAGCCAGTCATCTTCTGGTAAACTGAACTTGCGTTGAAACGCAGCAACAGTCAAGTTTTCCCGCGATAAATCATCCTCTCTATCCATCCATCAAAGGAACTTTTCAGTCTTTTGAGAGTATTAATATCAGAAAATTGTATATTTTAACCATATTAGTCAATTTCTTCAACAAAAAGTTACAAGTACAGTATTTATCTCATATATATCCTACTCGACGTATGGTAAACAAAAATTTACCAGTTCCCCTAGCTCACAAAACAATTTCTCAAAGAGCATCCACATTCTTGCTGTAAAAAGTTGTAACAATTCTTCCTAAAATTATAAAAAATAATAATATAAACAAAAAAAATATATTGATTGATGGCTAAATAGCTTAACTGATGATGAGTTATCTTTAAATTTAAGTAGTAGTTTACTGCAGTTAATTATTTTTATATTTTATATATTTGAAATTGTTAAATACTATTTGTATCCATCAATATTTATTTATTTTTTTAAATTCATGCAGCGTTAATTTTTTTTCAAATTAATTGAATACCATGACAAGTTATATATAAATTACCGCAGCTATAGAAAACAATTTGTCTAGTAGCACTCACAAGCTTAGCTTATGTGAGTGTGATGTCTTCCATTCTATATAAAGTATTTATGTAAGTGTTGTAATCGGTATATGAAAAATTAATACATTAGAAATCTATTACCAGGCAAAATGAGCACACTCCGGCCAGAATGTTCGTAGGGTATAAGCAGTGGCGAGTGTGCGGTAGAATCGTCGTCACAGCTGGTCACACACAGGTCGTTGTCTCGCAGGGAACTGCGTCGTGGCAGACTGTGGTAGGTAGTTATGATGGCCAGGGGGGTGGTGGAGGGAGGCTAGTACTCAAGGGCTGCCTAATAATCCTGGCCCTAGGGCGCCACCCCCTGCTCCGGCTCCTAATTAACGGGTTGGCTAGGCCGGTCGCCTCGCTGGCACGACCGCGCTAACTGCCGGCTCCAACTACACCCATTCTGCATATCCCACGTCTTAGAGGCGAGTCATGCACGCTCCTCGGATAAATCATCGCCCCTACGTTCACCTCCGTGTGAGACTTTCACAGGTCACCATGTCAATTTATTATTGCAATAATAAAGACAAAGGTACGCTGCACAACCCTGTCGTACTTTTAATGTCCCGCAGTGGAATTTTCCTGCTTTAAAATACCCGTTAGGGTATTTTCCATATTAAATAAATTATTACAAAAGCAGAAAAAATGCGAGAGAAATGACGCGAGAGGAAAAAAAAACCGTTGGAATTTAAAAATTTCAGCGAAGTGACTGAAAATCTTCACACCAATTTAATGTTTTCTTCTTACAATGACGTACCCTTGAATTGTTAGCACAAGAATAATGCTCTACATTAAAGGTTTAATTAAACCTTATCGACAGCCCACAATTCATTATTTAAATCAGAAAATTGTGAAAGGTTACAAGTCCAACCGAGCAGATTGTTGGCAAACAACAAAATGAAACAGGTTATCAATAATGGATAACTTGAAAGTGTAGTGTGTGCGGAATATGATTCATAATTCACATAGACACGTTTTTGTGTTTTATTTTTTTTTATAAATTAATAATGTTATTGGACTTGGTGCCTTTTGCAAATGAAATAACGTTCATTCTAACAATGGCACGTAAAACATAACGTCTTGAGTAGATATTAGTGCAGTGTTGGTATATTCTAGTGAAAACCTAATAACATGATACATGGAATCATATTTGGAAACACACAACTACGTAGTATTTTATACCCATAAAGCAATGTTATGTTTTACACTCTAATGTCCTTGGTGTACATTATTGGAACCTTGGTATATGCTAGTGAAAAAACTACTGAACAACATGGAAATAGATTCTTCAAAGACAATAATGTAAGTCATAGACAAAATAATGCACTATTGGCACATTCATGGACATGTCTATTAGTGCGCACTTCACTCTGTCCATTGCAAATACTGATAAGAAAGAATACCCCAAAGTTGAATGTCTGTAATACCAAAACCAAACAGCCTACAAACCTTGGTTGACGAGTCAAATGAACCGTGAAACAATGGGGTTATTTATTTAGATATTTAACGCAGTGGTTGTTTTCTCAGTTAGAAGAGGTGGCGAGGGACTTCACTTTACAGCAGGATGGTGCGTCAACCCATTGGCTCCTTGGGTGCCTCAACGCTGGATTGGTCGCGAAGCAGCTAGCCCAGACTTTGTCACGTGCGACTTTTTCTCTAGGGTTACATAAAAGATTATGTGTTGCTGGCATCAAAACAGGATTTACGGACGCCATCCGAACCGTAACACCGGATATGCTGACAATAGTGTGGAACGAGTTAGCGTAGATATGGTTCAGGCTGCTCGTGATGGTCACATTGAACATTTATGAAGATGAGGCAAAGAAATTTCATTGTTCCATGGTTCATTTGACTGATAAACCAAGGTTGTGAGTTGTTTGGTTTAGGTAATATAGTGATTAAAAGTTGGGGTATTATTTTATGATGATCCTGTACTGTAGCGTAAGTGTTTATGAGGTGGGTGGTTGTAATCCCGTGTTTTTCTCTCTGACACGACGAGGGTGAGAGGGTGGGGGAGGTGTCCCTGTATGTCGAGCCATGTGCTGTTCTTGTACTGGGTCTAGCCCACGGCCGTAGACGTACAGGTCTGGACACTCGCCTGGATATTTGACCCCCTTGTTGTTTGGCTGTAGTTCACCAAGTTACCGAGAATATTGTGTTTTATTGGCGCTGATGTTACGGCGGTCGGACTAAACTCCGCCCACTTCCTTTCCGATAAGATAAACAATTTATTAAAACGTATTTTTTATCAATTTATGAAATACTTTCTTCGCTCACTATTTTAAGAATAGTCTCCAGCAATCTTTATTTACTTTATAAATTTAACAATGTAAAAAAGTGGACGGAGTTTGAGTCCGACCGCCCGGAAAACAGCGCCAAAAAGTACGACATTCGCGGTAACTTGACGAACTACAGCCAAACAACAAGGGGGTCAAGCAAAATACATTGTTAGATATAGGCGAGTGTCCAGACCTGTTCTTCTACGACCGTGGTCTAGCCACACGGCATGTTCTCGCGTGGACCACGTGTAAGGCTCGTAACAGACAACCCGCTGACCTCACATCAGACAACTACGTACTAAGTTGCAACGTATCTTGTTGTGCTTGGGCGACCAGTGAATGAAAACGTTTTGCACGTTTAAGGCCTAGAAGTTAGGAAGCGATAAGGACGAGACAGCACGCTAATCACGCCTCACCCTAGCCTTTAGGTGCAAGTCATTGAACTGACGTGCAGACTTCTCGCCGATGACCAGGGCCGGATTTACCATTAGGCCCCGGCCTAGGGCGCAATTTTCACAGGGGCGCACTTTTATCCCGGAAAACATTTGAAGAATTTTCCACCGCTATTTTCAAATGTGCCAATATGGCTACGAGTAAAAAAAAAAATAACGGCTTTACTTTTAGCATTGTTGCCTAATGCTCTCTCTATCAGTTTTATCTGCTCTATGGCCAATCCAGCTATTTTTTTTTTTTTTCAAATAATAATATTGTGTTACAATTAAACTGAACTATGATTGTGTTATTGCTATTTTATATAGTGAGAGGACAGAGCAGAGCAATTGTAAATAATGTGGTGCTGGAAATGGGAAAATGGACGCCAGTTGTTAAGGAAGGATTGAAAACAGAGGCTGCGGGGGGCGCCTAGACTGACGGGCCTATGGCGCCTAGAAGCATAAATCCGGCCCTGCCGACGACTCTCCTGTATGAGACATTCAGTGGTGACCCTATCATTTTATGATGTAATGTTATACATAAAATTATGTTTTACATGTCTATGTTTTAAAATATTCTGCGCCAAGATATATACACTTAAAAAGGACCACAGAAATAATATTCACAATTTTCGGCAGCGTGAAAATAAACTTAAGATGCACGAAGGACCTTAAATCGGTGTTTGTATATATATATATATATATATATATATATATATATATATATATATATATATATGTTTGTGTGTGTGTAATGTGAGGCGCGCAAAGCAGAAGTGGTGTAAGTCCAAAGCCTTTGATGGGAGAAAAACAGGCTTTCGTAAAAATGTAAAATATAAAGTTTGTATAAACAAAATGGGTGTATTTTCTGAATGGTACATGCATAAGTAACACTCAACTGCTCAACTCCATTTTACCACTGCTGCACTGAAAAATGGCGGGACATTGTCACAGCAGTAGTAAAGTGCTTCGCCCTACACGGCAATGGTTGAACTATGGACTTACCTAACTCTGGCACTGAAAAGAGGATGTCATGTTGTGGACCTTTCATACAATTATCCCATTTTTTCAAAGAAAAATGTTTAAAAATGTTACCAGTGCGTGGTTATGTATTTCCCTTCTTTTACAACATACTTTGGCGAAAGTGCATCGCTGACCTTTGTAAAAACGCACTGCTGTAGTACGTGTCTTTAGTTACAGTTCATTGACGGCTTCATCACGTTAAAGAGCTTCTAGAAGTACACGGTAGATAAACTCTTGATGTATATTGCATTTACAGAACCCCTGTTGTATCAGTTACGTTCCTAGAAAGTTGTACGTTAGCCGGATTGCAGGAAGATTCTGCGATATTTCTTGGAGGAGAACACTGGAAACCTTACATTCGCAACTGCCGATGTAATAATATACGTTTATCCTATACAACGTCATGGTAACCGAGTGAATGTACGTTGTACGTACAGGAAAGTTTGGTGCTTATGTCAGTCACCTAGAATACTGCACACTGACACGTTGCCATGATCACTATATCTGCCGCACGTACAGTTGAAACCTTTATAATCCACATTTTGTCAAATGGTAGAGATTGAACTATCATTACCTTGCAGTTATTTAAAATAAATAGATCACCTCTTGTTGTTTTACTGTGGATGATTGTACGGCGCTAAATGTAGCATTTTCACTGCCATTTTTGCAACATCTGCATTTCTGAAAGGCTTAACTTAGCTTGGCTGACTCGGCCAAAACAATACACTTTATTCCTTGACGTAATACGCAGCAGCTGTTCATATATACCCTAGTCTGATGTTTAATGCTGTTTTGCTGGAGCCCACGTTGTACATGTATCTCGGCTGAAGATCGTCAGTTTTGTAAGGTGGTGTGTATGAGCTGCGACCTTGAAGACGTGCTGCCGGCACAATGGCATACAGCTCCAGGCAGCGTATCGCGACCATGCAGTGTGAAGGACAACTGGAGAACACGTAGGGGCTGTCTGGCAGCGTGTCTAAACAGCCCCTGTGGTGTCTGCAATGTGCCTTGCACGTAGCCCTAATCCTATACATCTCAGGGGGTTGCCGTGCCTATATTAATGTATGGGAGATACATGAAGCCGTGTTTAAGTTCGTAATCAAGCCTCTGAATCCTCAAGCTAACAAGCAGTTAACCAATGTTATCGGTTACATTGCTTATCTGCATTAACATCTGAGATGTTTTAATTAATTAAACGTGAATAAACACAGATGTTAATAACGTCAAATTGCTTCAGTGCCGTAAAGTGACTCCCATAAATATTTTTTCGAATACGTCACTAGCACGGCAGTAGAAGAACAAGTCTGGACACGCGTCTGGAAACTTGAGCCCCTTGTTTGGCTGTAGTTCGTCAAAATACCGAGAATGTTTTACGTTTTTGGCACTGTAATCCGGGTGGTCGGGCTCAAGCTCCGCCCACTCCCCCCCTCCCAACTAGATAAACAATTTATTATTATTTTTTTTTTATCAATTTATGAAGTACTTCCTTCGCTCACAATTTTAAAGCATGTGTCCAGCAATCTTTATTTACTTTATAATGTTAACAATGAAAAAAGTGGGCGGAGTTTGAGTCCGACCGCCCGGATTACAGCGCCAAAAAGTACGGCATTCTCAGTAACTTGACGGACTACAGCCAAACAACAAAGGGGTCAAGCAAAATACATTGTTAGATAGGCGAGTGTCCAGACCTGTTCTTCTACGACCGTGGTCACGACACCATCTCCATACTTTTCTTACCTCCATGTAAACATGTACATACACGACACTTTCTTATTCGCTGGAGACAAACAGGTAAGCCTTATGGGCGAGGCTGATGTGTAAGTCAATCAATTCGGATCACTAAAATGTCCAAGCTGGGTTTCATAGAAGCATTTTTTCATAGAAATTTAAGCGTAACCCACACTTTTTATTTGTTGAAATATGGCTTTAGTTAAAAAAAATGCTTCCATGTTTCCGCTTTAACGAATCAATGTGGAATTCTCTTACATACGTCAGTCTGAAAAAGCATAATTTAGCCAGCATACTTTGACTTTAGTTCTATTTTAATATGCTAGTAAAGCAACCTCACGTCATAGGCGTAACTAAAAAAGGAGGTATAAGTGTTTTAACCCCCCTTCCCCCATAACTAGTTTTGAAAAAAAAATTCTAAAAAATATATATATTTTTTTTTACTGGTAGAATATGAAATGTTTCGTTACGAAAATGACTAAAAGCACTATTTTGCACTTCGAAATTCAGATTCTCCAGCAGGACACTCTGACCGCTGCTTTAAACGGGTAGTCGGTGTTCATTATATTATTCTGATATTAACCCCTCCCCCCAGTAAAAGTCCTAACTACGCCACTGACTCTCGTAAAACAAGAACCTTAAAAAGTCACTTGCGCATCTTGACGGTAATTACTCGCTCTTGTGTGCGCGCACACCCGGCTGTACTAACCGCCTTCATAACGGCGCGAGGAAACTTTCTTTTCTGCAAAAGTTTTCCCACACCGATATGTCCTCGAAAACCAGCTGGAGCTTCTACGCCATACGTAGAGTAGACGTTAATTAACACTGATTAATAATATACGCGTGCCAGTTATAAGGATATCTCAGTAACGGCGCATTCCGTTATACATTACTGAGAAATAATCCTTAAGAGTGCGTTGTAGAAAACGCTGACAATATCAATTTATTTCTACGCTTTTTTCGAAGTCAATATGGATAAAATACTCAATGACAATCCTAGGTAATGGTATTTGCCAACTTTATGAGTAAATATTTATCGAGAATTACTCATTCGTTACGCTTGATCTCTTGCGTCGCATTTATGTGCATGAGGTTCCGGCGTCAGAGACTGTGCCTCAGAAGTTCGTAACACTGGAAACAATTTTGTTTAAAACGTTTGCAAAAACTATTGTCTAGGATTGCTGTTGTTTAATTTTCGCAATTTGACTTCAAGAAACCTACCGTTATAGATTAATGCTTTTAGCGTTGAATTATGTATCACACCCTCTTTATTAAAGAAATTAAAAATTTTATTCATGAGACGGAGAAAGTGACGGAGTGGTTAAATCTCGGAGAACACTTGGGACCCAGCTTCAATCCCCGGCTCCGGTCATCGTGATTTCGATTTTCCATTGTTTCTCGAAATCACTCCAGGCGAATACTGGGATGGTTCCTTAAGGGCTTTGACCCGAGTTTCTCGGCTTTCGAGAGAATTATTTTTTTAAATCCATACTAGAGTCAATATCGTAAAATTGCTTCGTAACTTTTTTGCAAATTGGTTTTACTATGCAATGTAATTTTTCGAGACAAACTGTATGATGAGTATAGCTAATTTATCAATCAAAAGGAAATTTCGTTAATTAACTAATTAGCAACTATTTTGCAGTCTTCTGACTCGACAGAATTAGAGTATACAGTTCAAATCAGTCATAACAAAGTTACGAAGCAATTTTACGATATCGGCTCCCATTTATGTTTTAAAAATTATTGTCGTTAAATGCGAAGAAACTCGGGCCCATGCCCTTAACAAAGGTCATGGCCGACTCCTCTCCCAGCTGCTGTCATTGTACCAAGTTGTTTTTCATCGTCTATAATGACCTCGTTGTCGACGAAACCACTCCAGGAATATGTGCAACTGCGGCTTCAGATGTTTCCGTGAACAGCTCAGAAAAATATATAAGCCTGTGCGGTGCGGGGGATACCGTTATTCACTCTAAATATAGATCATTGCATTTAGATTTGCCCGCCCGAAACCTGGAAGGTTTGACGTACAGTGACTATATTACTGTTAGACAACTTAAATAAATTTAATATGCAGTTCTAATTCACAGTTTATAGATGCAAAAGTGTTAGACATAATTGTACGTATATCGCTTCGAGTTTGCTCATGAGATAACTACAGCATACACGGTATTGTTACGGACTCGCAGAAGTTATGAATTTCCAGCTTGTCCAAGTTTGTTCTGTGCATGTATTAAAATCCCACGGCAAATGTCACTTTGGCAAATTTATGCTTCAATTGTACCTCACAGAATTGTTAGAAACATTTCCCCATGCTCCCTTTGTTTATACTGTTTTGCGAAGAAAATAAATGTTTCTATTTTAGCTAACTATGTAATTAACGAGCTTATGTTTATTCCCATTTTAGTCAAAAGTATATAATTCCACGTCTTCAAAAAATTAGCTGTTACGGTGAAAACAATTTCAAACAAAACTATCTTACAGATTTATTATATCTGCTCTTGTTTAAACTTAAGAAAATTAACCATGGCAAAAAATAGTAGTAAAAAAAGTGGAACATGGTTAAAAAAACTGTTATCTGTTGCTTTGTTCAAAATGTTCATATTACTCTTAAATTATTTCTTGTTTATGACCTTTTTGATGTAAAATTCTTAGGCTACTAGAGGCTAGTGCGAGTCGCAATGCTCGCGTGTAAGTCGTCCTTGGCGACTCGTGCCGTGACGTGCACGATGCTAGTGGCCACCTGGAGGACGGAGTAAAGCCCTATACACAATTGAAAACTTGAGCATTTGACTGTACGATAGCTTTCAATACATGGCTTCTTATGTAGTTGTACACAATGGCGTTGCCAAACGTAAAGTCAAGTAGGCTTTACGTTTCCGATAAACTGAATACCTAAAGTAAAGTCGAGATAGCTGGTCATAAAGAACCATCTGATTATGTATGCTAGAACGAATAATGTTTATTTATGAGTTCAATTTGGTTCTTCAGTATTGAGATTCGTGAAAATGTAACAGGTTAAATGTACTCGAAAAACCTGGTAAGTTGCGTCAATAGACGGCGTTGCTTTTGTTCTGAAAAATACTATAATAAATAAAAATAATAATAATTGGCCTACTTTTTTAATTACTTGCGTGATATGCTTTTACAGTAAATATATGATTTATATCATAATATTTCCGTTTCAAAAAACAGATTTTTAATCGTTTGTCAAATGTCGGTACTTCAACTTTACATTTGTATTGTGTATTGACGAAATACATAAAGTAACGGAAACGTAAAGTGAAATGTTAAAGTATTCAGTTGTGTATATAGGTCTTAAATGTACCGGAACAAGGGACAGTTGAAGCGAGGTACATTATACACGGTGGCGCTCTCAGATGTCTCCCTCCTCTCTCCGGGGATCTAGCGCCTGGCCTGGAGCTGTTTCACTGTACGGCTCGTCGCAACGAGAGCACACTGGCGCAGAAGAGGTACAGAGTCGTGCAGCGAGCCGCACGGGACCTCTCACCGACCACGACACTCTACCTTGTGTACGCCGTAATAAAGACGAAGGTGTAGCCTACACCTCGGCTCCCCATACACCCCTCAGACTGTCTCTTTGAAAGGATACTACAGAACCGCCCAGGAGATCGCCCCAATACACGACTCCACGCATAGCACAGAATACCTAGGAATACAGAAGCGAAATAGCCGGTAGGACGACAAACTCAGTCTCACACGCTAGCAAAATGGCTTCGCTGGCCAGAAAACGCCTACCGCCAATCAGCGTAAGGCGGCTGCCCTCCTCACCGACGGCCAGGCCAATAGGAAACCTGCTGTAACATGCAGGAGCCCATCAGGCACAGGGCTGGTATCAACAGCCTCGGGCAACCAATAAGCGGCGAAGTTCTTCCCTGTCAAATGAACCGCCACGTCATTTCACGTCTGTATTACTGTGTAGTCTGTGACGTTACTTTATGTCCCTCGCTGCCTTCTTATTAAATCTGTTTTTATCATATCTCGGCCTTAGAAGAACAGGTCTGGATATTCGTCTGAAAACTTGACCCCTTGCTGACTGTTAGTTGATAATATCGCCGCTGGCGCGCTGCTTTGCAGTGGTAGGGGATTTGGCATGGTGAAAATAGGCATTATTGTTTGTCCACCTGTTTGGAAGCCATATCGTGGTGGTTTCGGCTGCAGATAAACGCTAATTGAAATTAAAATGCTTCTTTCATCACTGGTAAACACAGACATATATAGGCTACAGGACGGTGAGTTTTTGTAACTCCTTGTTCATGTTTGGGCAAAAAAACTTGTCTAATTCACTACGTCCACATGCAAAAAGCCGAACACTTCAAAGCAGCGTGCCAACAGCAATATCATTAACTGTCAACGAGAGGGTCAACAAAGACGGTGTCAAATAGGCCAGTGTACAGACCTGTTATTCTATGGCCTCGTATTAGATTACCCCATTTTGCCTAACACAGTAGCTGATTCACTGGAGGTTCAAGACTTCTTACCACTGAATTTAATGCGTATATAACGTAAAGCTCGAATTGTGACGTATTGAAATACTGAAACTAAATTTTTTTGGTCTGAAGACAGGTGGAACTGAATACAGTTAGTTTTTTTGTATAACCTTCTCTATATAAGACAAAGTCTTTATCGTTGATGAGTGAAGCTGATAAGCACGAAATCCTTCAACCGCCATATTAATGGTAAATAAATATATATCGTGTTATATGTGCCCTACTTTTCACAGCGCGCGACAAGTGTACAGGCCTAGTTTTTTTTCCGGATAAGTTCGTCACCCTCCCACAAATGAAAACTTAATATAGGCTATCACAGTTTTTTTTAAAGTGTAATTAACGGGTCAAACTGTTATTAATTAATTTTACGTAATTTTTTTATGCTGAAAGGAAGTAATTAACCGTGTTTGAAAGTTGTCAGCTTGCAGAAAGTTTATAGCTACGGCGAACCTGTCTCGCGCGAAAATGACAGCCAATGAAGTTGCAAATAAAAAAGAGCTGCTGTGAGGAAGTGTGGCTTCCTCTTAATGGCTGTAGCGACTACAAAACCTCGAGCTCTTGGACGAAGTGTGCAGTTAACGACCGGCCAAAACTAGCCCCCTCCCTCCTCACCCTCCTCCCTAGCCAGCCCCGCAGGAATGCTTAAACTGCCTCCTTTTAACGAGCTGTCCTCCGAGGCGAGAGCGCTGTTTCTCGCTCGCCCAGACACAATGGCGGCCGCGTATCTGGCGCGCGCCCGTCGACAAACGAGCCATTGTTTGGCAATTTGTGTTTGTGTTGGACGGTAGGCGGCACAGGAAGAAGGCCAAGGTGGTGGGAGGGGGGAAATGCCGCCACACATGCGACGGGGAAAGGAGCTGGCGCTAGCTAGGAAGAACTAACGAGCTGACGGCTTCAAGTACGAACAGCAAGGTCCTCACTCAGGTTGTGTCTTTTTGTCTTCGGCAGGAATATTGTTACAAGCGCGAACTGTAGGTTGGTTCACAATAAGCACAGAGCATGTAACATAACAGTAGAATCTGTACACGACCAGACGCCTTATGCAAAATTAATTCACAATTGGATTCTTATGTTTAGCCAGTGACATTTTTTTGACGAATCTGAAATATTCGTTGCTGTATAGAAGACACCGAAGGCCATTGAAACATAAAGTGAAATCGTATTAGGAGATAATAGGAGCTATAAAAACAAAGTCCTCTGTAAACTGCACAGTGTAAAACATTATTTACCATTTAGAAATACATTTGCTAACATTAAAATCTCTTATTCTAGATTTATTTTATACTTGTGTATTTTTGGAGGCTAAACAAACATGGCGGACATTCATAAAATCCTTTGCTGTGATTGGTTGCTGTCCTATACGTAAGCACAAGAAATGAAAAAATTACCGTTTCTTATGTCAGCGTCTCTATGCACACGACCACTTTGCTGCAGTTGTGAACCGGTAGGTAGGTCATTACACAAATTTACAAAAGGACAGGAACTGGGAAAGAAGCCGGCCATGGCCTGTGTTAGGCCTTCTCAATAGGCGGCTTGCAGGCCAGATGCAGCTCGCAGAGATATTTCTATTGGCCCGTCATTAAAATGACAGAAATCAAGGGGAAACTTTTTTATTAATTTAAAGGACATTTTTTTAATGCTCACTTAGTGTAATTTGCACGTATGCCAATGATTTGTTTTTGTATGTTAAATTTACGTGAAGTTCAACAAAAAAATTTTTTTTTCTTTAGGCCCGCGAGTGATTTAAGTAATTACATAATGTACGCAGTGGCCGAAGGTAAATTTAATTGAAACGGCCTGACATTTGTTAAAGAATCATCAACATTCGCCTGGAGCAATTCCTGGAAAAAATGGAAACCGAAACCAGGATGGCTGGTGACTGAAGTCGACCTCGTTTCTTTACGAATGCGGCATGTCATCGTTGTGCCACTTCATTTGGTGGTAGTTGATTGATACTAATGCCCACGGAGGAAGTTGACAGGAGAATCCGTTAATTTTTGTTTCTGAATCATGCGGATTAGTGACATCCTGATGGTGGGACCGAGCGAGATGGTGCAACAGTAAGACGTTGGACTCACATTCGGGTGGACCCCGGTTTCGATACCATCTCCGACCATCCTGATTTCTGTTTTCCATGGTTTCCCGAAATCGCTTCAGGCGAATGCTGGGATGGTTCCTTAACAAAGGTCGTTGCCGACAACTTTCCTAGCTCTTGTTATTGCACGAAGTTGTACCACCGTCTCTAGTGAGCTCGTTGTCGACGAGACGAAAAGGCCACTTACCTTACCTTATAGTGGGAACGCGAAGGGATGAAGTGCTAGTGATAAAAACAGGAGCATTGTGAGATAATTCACTGGCCACAGTTCCTCTCATCTAGCTTCCCGTACGTGAAAGTCGCGACTGACGGAGACTTGTTTCGTTCGTACGACCACCGAAACATAAGCCTATTTGGTTAGGTATAGAGTAGGCCAACATGGTAAACCTACCATACTTAGTGATACTTAGGCTTCGAACTTCAGTACCCGAAATATTGTAAATACCTATTTTAATTGTGGTACATTGATCACTTCTTGCCTAAACTACACATGCCTGCTCTTCGTTGTAACCTAATGTTCTCGATGTTCAGAGGGGCGTATACTCGAGTTTTTAGTCGCATGCGATTTGGAAGCCGAATGGTGTTATTTAAGACATGGAGATTGTTTTATGGTTCGACTTTGCAATCTTTTAAGCTAAAATCGAAAGAAAAAAAATGTTTCCCCATGTCCTAAAAAACACCACTCGGCTTCCAGCTCCCATACGACTGAAAACTCGAGCACAGACCCCAGTTTTGTGAAGCCGGCACAGTGGTTTATCACATTAAAGTATATCATGGTATATTGTCTGTTTACTCTATAACATAATGTCATTAGTTTCTTGATTGCTGTCCTTCATATACTTAATATCCCGTTACTACTGTCATAGCTCAGGGACTAACTAAAAACCATTCTAATTTCCCGGGGTCGGTGTTGTTTTGCAAGTTCAAATATCTGTCGCTGGACATCACAGCTCAAAGTTTTCCCTGCGCAGGTTCGTGCAAGTAATAGACGAGAATTCGACGACGAGTTTGTCGCAAAATAAAACTTACTGATGTTTTCTTGTCTGTTTTTTTTTTTTTTGGTATGTTGTAGAAATCGTGGTTCTTTGAGCTACCTTCTACATTCCTCCTTACTTTGTTTTCGTGTGCGTAAATGGCTGAAAGAATCCACCTCGGGTAGTTTGTTTAGTGATTGATCATTATCTGAGTTACTCATTATTGATTCTGTGAACCCATACATATGTCTCATGAATATTAGTTCTCTGTCCGTCATACATGTAACTTTAGCGCCCAAATCTTCCGTGCTATTGTGTAATCAATAAATTGCTTTGTTTCATAGCCTGCCAACTTCTTAACTGAAACCCGAAGTTTAACTGTTTGCGAAAGAACGATAATTGATTTCACATTCAGTCAACAGTTAAAAGAACGTAATTGCAATATTGTACACACTCCATTTATATGGTGGGTGGTATAAGTTATAATTTTGCCACTGATATATAACTGCCTGTGCCTACAGTAAAATAAAATTTTTTGTCAGGCCATGTTAAACACTATTGAATTAACCCTGGTAAAAATGGCCGTCGTTTGCAGAAGTTAAAGAATTTTTTTCGTTAAGTCATTGAAATACGCTATAAAGGGCGTCCAAGTAGTGAAGATTTTGTATATGTAACTTGGGAGTACATTTTCCTCTTACAAAAAAAATGCTCAACCAGTTTTCCCACAATGGCACTTCAAAGTCAAAATTTGCACATTTTTAGTTTTTATAAGCCACAAAAACCGATTAACATAAACAAATTAAAAAATTTCACACCGAAACTACATATCACATGCTACTTGACATGTTTTTTTTTTTTTGCAATCCATTACAAAATATTTTGGCATGGAAAAAAATGATCTATGAAAGAGGCAAAAATATTCAAAAATACAGGAAACTGATTGAGCTATTTTTATGTGATAAATGTATTGCCAAGTAAGATCGACAAAACTAACACTATTTCATACAAATATAAAATTATGATTTTTACCTTCTTGGACACTCTTAAGCTGTGAAATTGAATCGCATAAGCCTATCCTTACAAGTTGCGACTGCACTTTCAGTAAGCTGTAGTGACAGACGTAGACCTAAATACTAATTTAAACGTACAAATTATTAAATGAGAGTACATATGTTTTTCTCCTAGTATAATGTATATATAGATATATACACACAGGCCTTCTCTTTAAACACGAGAGGGAAAGAATGAATTTCCGTCTTGGCTTTGAGCCAGCTAGCACCTCGCGAAGTGACAATAATTTAGGACGCGTGAGAGCGAAGGAAGCGACATTGTCTCCCGATATGCGGCAAGTAGGTCGCGGAACTTGTATCGGAAACACATATATCGGCGGTTGAGAATGCCGCCCTGAAGACGCGTCAAACGAAAGAAAAATGAAAGAACCCGGCAGCCAGTTTGTTACACGGGCGACACTTTCATCGCAACCTGGAAGCCCTGGCCTGAAACTGTCAGAGAGGATAACAGCATGGCTTCACGCAGAACAAAGTACATTACTCACGGCTAGTTCTTTCACTCTGTTGTCTATACTACCGCCACGTGTTTCATAGTGCTTATGTGTGCTTTAAGTCATTAGTGCATAATATGCATCAGCGTTAAGGGCTATTATGCACTGAAAACTTTGTTGCTTTGTTCATATAAGCCAAGACTGATATTTTATAGACATTAGGCCAACTTATGGCTTCACTCTTTTTCGCGTTGGAAACATTAATAGCTTTCATGGCTATTGTTGGATACTGTACATCAAACTTAAAATTTTTATTTCATTGGTACGTACAAATAACAATTGGTTTATTAAAGTAAAATCAATCACTCTGAAATAACATGTCACGAACTACTTCAAGGATTATGTAAAGAGAAGGAAATATTTGCGCTCTAAAAATTTGCATGTAACAAAAAATTTGCTAATTTCAGTAATTTTATCTAAAAATATTTCACTCCGTTTTTATAGGTTTTCGCTAAAGTAGACAACGTTATCTTATTTTAGTGTGAATTATTTCATTATGCAATGTCAGTTATCTTCTGTTACCTATACGTCACTGTAGCAAACCTGTTTTTAACTTTCAAATATCGTTATTATGTGAAAACTTATTGAGTAAATGTTTTCATGATAGGGCAGTAGTCCGGTTTACAATTACCGTGTAGAACTAGTGTAGTGCAAATTTATATTGAAAACGTTAAAAATACTTATATTTTCTGTAAACTACATATGTACTATTTATTACTCATTTTATAAGACAATCGAAACTGTTTTTCCTCATGCACGCTTTCTAGAGTAGGCTACTATGAACACCCTAAAGTAGATTTCTGAATAAAGTCATTTTTCGTAAACGTTCAACAACAAATAAGCTAAATTGGTCTTCGTTTCACTTTTATTCAGGATCATTTTTGTTACTGACTGTGAGTTTACATACTTTATCTCCATAACCGTGCCGTATAATTTTATAATTTTTGCGTCAACACAGCTTGTAATTTAGCTACATAAATTTCGTCTTCAATTTTCGTACAATACGATTTAGTCAAACTTATGTGATAGTAATAGTATCATTTAGTAACATGACATGCATTTACATAAGTGTGTAACGTAAAAGAGTTATAAATGAATGGGAACAAGAAATTATATGGTTAAAGGTAAAAATATTTGTTCCACGAAAAATTGTAAGGCTAGTTTCCTTTAGTTCAAATTGATTTTTTCTCTTACGAATAATATCGGCAAATTGCTTGTTAGATAAGTTTACATATTTTAATGCTCTTGAATTATTAGTCTGATACTACTATCTGGGCTGAAGTAAAACATCCTTCCGCATCACATCCATGAGTGCATACTATTGCAAGTGCGTTGCCAATAGCTATCATAATATTTGTAATTATTTCATTTAAAAATAAGTCTACATACTTGAAGAGGTGAGCAGCAAAGATATGTTGTGCTCTTGAAGCAGTGAAATACGTGGGGAAATATTACATTCCATATTTTACACAGACTCTTAGGTGTTATGCTTCAGTTTTGCAGTGGATTCGAAAAAATAATTTTAAACCAAATTAATATATAGGCCTATATCAAAAATTCATTCTTACAGTTTTAACACTTATTTATCATCGCTTGTATTTGAATTTTTCTGTTGCAATTCACCCCTGAAATATCACATATTTTGTTGTCAAAAAAGCCAAAATTAAGCAAAATAATTTTTTGCTAGCAAACGGTACGCTATTTAAAAAAAACGCTGTAGCAAAATTGTGTATTGTATGACTGTACACTGTAATATCAGATTTTTCAAAGTATGTGGTTAAAAATATTCGAGTTATTGGCAATTTTCTGAAATAAAAGAAAGAAAATTGACTTAAGTACCAGTTACAATTTAGGATTGCGGTATGTGGAATTGTAGGCCGCTGTACTTTTAGAACTTGTGTGGAATTGTTGTGTAGTGCTGTCCATTAGTGTCTTCTCGCCCTTCAGAACAAGACATGTCCAGCGAATCCCACGTTTTGTAACGAATGTCTTCTCTGCGCTTGCTGTTCATTCGCTTGTCCATCGTAGCGTGCACCTCATTACGTTGAGTGGTCTGGATTCCTCTACGCTTTGGCGATCCAGATCGAGACGAGAGGATTCTTCTGTGATCTTCCGTTCCTGCGAGTCCCGGATCACCGGCTCCGAGCTGCTCCAATGATCCGTCAAGTCTTCCCGTACAAGCATCCTGCTGAGAGCCATCAGTGTCATTGAAGCTGGCAGGCTGGCTCTCAAGGTGGAGAGCTCATGAAGTATCCGCGCCGAAAAAAAAATTAATATTTTTTTTTTCAGTATCCCCGTTTTATTTACTATTTGAAACATACGATTGCTGGACCTACACGGATATGTTTCATACCCACGGCACACAAAAGTGCCATTTTCTAAAATTTCTTAGTGTCAGCACCACTAGCATATTTCTCCGGATCCTGATAGTAGCGCTCTGAGCTACAATATATTTATAAACATTATCTAGCGACGATGTGGTCACGTAACGGTTGTGTTAACGGCGTTACTTGTTTAAAATTGAAGTTTGACTATGCGTGAAAATATAAATTGTTTCCTCTCTATACAATTAGGTCTATAAAGTCTTAGACACAGGTGAAGTAAATTTAGCACGGTTCTCCAACTTAAATACTGCGCAGGCAGAAGAGAAACTTACTCTATCCCTCGTCCCCCTGACCATCCTCTGTTGTAACCTGAAAATAAGGGTCGTGTGTAACTTATTCACACATAATATTAGTTACCAACACTAAATTCATCACTAAACCATTAGAACTATGATAGGCCTACATGTTCAACACCGTCTAATTATGGTAGGCCTAGTAGAATTTTTCGAGAAAAAAAACTGACTTAGACTACGTTTACTGGTAATAAAAAATGGTCTTTTAAATGTTTTACATTTGTTGTTTGAGGAAACGTCGTTGACTGTTTTAAAACGGGACGAATGGCGTATAGGAACGGGGTCGAGAACTGGCCAAGGTCTATCGTGCGTAACTACTCGTCTGGAGTGATTCCGATGAAACAGAACTCAAGACTACCTGGCCGGTAATGTAAGAGGCAGCCTCCTGAATGTTGGACCAGCGAGTTACCGCTGCTCTGTGCTAGTAATGTGCACTATCAGTATATGAACTGAACCAGCGCCGAGAGGAACTCTTCCGCAACATGGCACTGGCAATCAGACATCAAGGCCGTGCCCAGAGCATCTCGCCGCCAATCAGTGGATGGGCAACTTGGGATCAAAGTGACCCCCTAGGCGTCTGTAGCTCCTGTACGTAGCTGTTCGCTATTTGGCGTCGCTCTGACCTGCACGTCAGTTACGCCCCTGTAGACGTTCAGGGGTCGTCCTGGGCTAGCCCTGCTCATTGTCTTTTCACCCACTCGCAGAAGACTGAGACAAGTTTTCTTGTCGCCGTGTGGTTACCAACATCTGTAATTGTTACTGAACGTACAGGTAAATTATATTAACGATAAAGTTAACGATTTGGAAGTCCTTGTATAACGTATTTATTTATTTTAAGACAGTATGTAAATTTCCGCAGCCAGTTTATTGAACATACGAAAGTCAGTCGACGCCACCGTATTAAAAAGTTGACGCCCAAAGACAATAAATAAATAACTAACAAATATTATACACATGTGTTTATGTACACACACAGATTCTCTTGAATGGACGAGTGCACAGTTTCCCGTGAACAGTCTAGTTAAATTCACTTTGTTATTTAGACAGTTATCGTTCATTGTTTCATTTTAGAATTTATTCTATTTCTTCTTAATTAATATATATTATTTAAAGCGTAAAGTCTAAAATGTCATATTTCTGGAACAGCTGTGAATTGATGACTGCCTTTATTTTCACACACAGACAAAAAAGAAAAACAACTAACTGAGTAATTATTTCTACGGTCACAAACGTGACCGATTCGAACAGGCTAGTATACGCTTTACAAAATTACTTGTATTATCTGCCCTGTGCCCTGGCAGGCCGGGATTTCAAATAGCGAACAAAAAAGTATTTTTTTTTTTTTTTTTTTTTTTTTTTTTTTAGGGATTCAGATAAATTCGAACTGACAAAGAACTGTTGCAGCGTAATGCGGTCAAGAACTGTTGCTGCATAATGCGGTCAAGAACTGTTGCTGCGTAATGCGGTCAAGACTGTTGCTGCGTAATGCGGTCAAGACTGTTACTGCATAATGCGGTCAAGACTGTTGCTGCGTAATGCGGTCAAGACTGTTGCTGCGTAATGTGGTCAAGACTGTTGCTGCGTAATGCGGTCAAGACTTGCTGCGTAATGTGGTCAAGACTGTTGCTGCGTAATGCGGTCAAGACTATTGCTGCGTAATGCGGTCAAAACTATTGCTGCGTAATGCGGTCAAGACTGTTGCTGCGTAATGCGGTCAAGACTGTTGCTGCGTAATGCGGTCAAGACTTGCTGCGTAATGCGGTCAAGACTGTTGCTGCGTAATGCGGCCAAGAACTGTTTCTATGTAATGCGGTCAAGACTGTTGCTGCGTAATGCGGTCAAGGAGAGAAAAAAATCTGTAAGATTTTATCGGAACGTTGTTTTTCTTAATATAGCGTGGTATATAATTCAGCGCTAAAAACACCAGCTTAGAATTGTATGTTTCTCGAAGCCAATTTGCAAATATTAAAAAGCAGCAACCCTAGACAATATTTTTTGCCAAGTTTGTGAGTAAAAATTTTTCTCGAGTAAAGTATTTCTGAAGAACAATGTCTGATGCCGAAATATCGTGCATTTAATTGCGGCGCAAGAGATCACACAACAAATGCATCATTCTGGTAAACGTTTCCTCATAAAGTCGGTTAATATAACTATAAAGGATTACTGCCTTGCAGTTTTTCTATATTGACTTTGAAAAACGTGTAGACCTCAATTGAAATGTTCAGCACTTATTTATCTACCACGCCCTCTTAATCTTTGATATATTGGCTAATTAATGTAAAGTATTTCATTAGCAGAACGTTGCTTCAAATTAACAAATTGAAGGAGTGTTTAACACTTTTAAAACAAAACTTTGATTACATATTACAAAATTCAAAATCAATGAAACGAACACATTTTGGCCAGTATTAAAACTATTTTTTCTCGTCAGAATGAAATGAAAGCTTTTATTTCGGGAACCGGTTTTGCAGGTCGTCCATATTTTAGTCGCAAATTTTAAGTTCCTAAAAATATCATGTCGAAACTGCCAGGAGTTAAAGCCTTGCCTCAGATGAACTTAGTGGCAAAATCCAGCTAGAGTGAATTTAAAAAAAATATCCGGGCAGAAATTAAGTTTTTTTTGTTACAATGGTTTTTTTGGTGTTATATGAATCTACGTTTTAAGTTAATTTATCATTGCGGATTTTTCAATAGAGTTTTATCATATTGCAGTTGACGTCATCGTACGAAACCGTCCAATATCCTCAACACATAGAAGGTATTGGGAACTTTGTAACAGCGAATGGTTGCAGTTGTTCGATACCACAGCGGTGGCAGAACAGACGAAAGTGCACATCGGTGCCAGTGGCTCACACTCGAGGGCATCGCCGTACACGACAGGGGACAATGGTGGAGAGTACGTGGCGAGCAGAACAGATACTTCCTGAGTACAGAAGCTATCTAGCAGACCCACCATGATGAACTTCTCATGTTCTCGCGAGCGTTACACCCACTGAAGTTCCTCAAATGTCGTATTTTTTTTAAAGTAATAAAACTCTCTTTACTCGCGCGAGAGCTGCGGAATACGCATTACGTATAAATACAGTACACTTTTACGCCAGGCACAACTTAACCATGATTTATGTTAACGACTTTTTAATGAGAATCCATTAACTTATTTTCCGTTGTAATAAATTTCGCAATGAAGCTTATTTTCTGATAGCACGGCTCTAAAAATATCTCGGTAATGATTCTCATTGCGTAGAAACAAACAATTTATTAGCATTTGTTAAAGAGTTGACATGACATTTTACATTGTTTCATCATAGGCTACATTTCTCAGTAGTGAGTATCCAAGCGCCTAGACATGTTTACTGTAGATTTTACCTTCGTTTAGTTCGTTTATGCTTTATGCGTTATTCATTCTATTCAAAGTGACTTTTTTTAAAGTCTGTCCAAAATAGACGTCTCAAATAAACAAGTCTCCGAAGAGACTCGACTTTGCCATACATAGAAGCAATTAAAATTGAATTGCCTAAACGTAAACAATCTATCAGCCGTTATCAATATCGTGCAGTTATTGGTGAAATGTATGCCATACAAAATGTAAGTTATTTGACATAGTAAGCCACAGTATAGTGGTTCCCTTGTTGAACTGTGCATGTTCAAAGCCTATGTATGTGTTTCTAGAAATCTTTCAAAATGTTAGCAGTAAGACATCGTGTACGCTTTAAACTTGAATATCAAATATAAAGTATTTATTGAATAATCAGTTACCCTAACAGCACAGGTGGTGCCAGAAACGTTGCTACAACGTTGCATTGTGCCAAGTTAGTTACAAAGTCTATCGACATGTTGCCTACCAGTGCCAGAAACGTTACATGGGCAATGTTGCAGATTGGACTTTGCAGCACGTTGCCTGCACGTGCCAGAAACGTTACATGGGCAATGTTGCAGATTGGACTTTGCAGCACGTTGCCTGTACGTGCCAGAAACGTTACATGGGCATCGTTGCAGATGCAACTTGCAGCATATTGCCTACCAGTGCCAGAAACATTACATGGGCAACGTTGCAGATGGGACCTCGCAGCACGTTGCCTGCACGTGCCAGAAACGTTACATGGGCAACGTTACAGATGGGACCTCGCAGCACGTGCCAGATACGTTACATGGGCAACGTTGCAGATGAGACCTTGCAGCATGTTGCCTAGCAGTGCCAGAAACGTTACATGGGCATCGTTGCAGATGGGACCTTGCAGCATATTGCCTACCAGTCCCAGAAACATTACATGGGCAACGTTGCAGATGGGACCTCGCAGCACGTTGTCTGCACGTGCCAGAAACGTTACATGGGCAACGTTACAGATGGGACCTCGCAGCACGTGCCAGATACATTACATGGGCAACGTTGCAGATGAGACCTTGCAGCATGTTGCCTAGCAGTGCCAGAAACGTTACATGGGCAACGTTGCAGATGGGACCTCGCAGCACACTGCCTGCACGTGCCAGAAACGTTACATGGGCAACGTTGCAGATAGAACCTTACAGCACGTTGCCTGCACGTGTCAGAAATGTTACATGGGCAATGTTGCAGATGGGACCTTGCAGCACGTTGCCTGCACGTGCCAGAAACGTTACATGGGCAACGTTGCAGATGGGACCTCGCAGCACGTGTCAGAAACGTTACATGGGCAACTTTGCAGATGGGATCTTGCAGCACGTTGCCTGTACGTGCCAGAAATGTTGCAGTTGTAACTTTCCCCATCATATCAGTTAGTTTCATTTCTGACCAACAGATGCCATACATGTGTAATGGTTGTTTTATATTCACATTAACAAATGATACGAAAATTCTGTGTTTTACATGAGTTATTGTGGTGTCCCGTTAACTGTATTTTAAAAATCTTAAAAATTGGGAAACAACATTTTACATTGTAAAACTATTTAATATTAACCTAATTATGACTGGAATTGTAAGTGTTTTATTTTATTTAAGTACCATTAATAGTGTAATACTTTTCATATCAGTGATTGTGCATCTAAATGCTTAATATCAATGCAAACAATAGTAATTTTTTGTTCTCACATTTCGTCATCATTCTGACATTAAGTGATGATGTACATATTTGCACTTTGCGCAAAGGTGTACGGAAAGTAAAAAAAATTAATCTTGAAATTTTGAAATGAGGCTGTTCAAGTTATAACAATGTATATGGCATGTGCTTTCTAAGCGCTGGCAACGTGCAGGCAACGTTGCAATGTGACGTTGCCTGCACGAGACGTTGCATGTTGCCGGCATCTATTAGGCACGTTCCTGGTACAACAGAGCACGTTGTAGCAATGTGCTGGATGTGTGCTATAAATGTGCTGGCAACGTCACATTGTAACGTTGCCTGCACGAGACATTGGCACGTTACCTGCACCTATCTGCACATTTTTGGCACATCACAGCACGTTGCAACGTCACAATGTTACAGTGTGACGTACAGGCAACGTTGCCGTGCTGTTAGGGTACTAATCTGCTACTGACAGCGAACCAGTAATGCGTTTGGTAATAAGTGCATAGCAGGACCGGCAGCAGGCGAAATAAAGTCAGGTCGAGTACGTAAATAAAGAGAAATATTACACGACCGTCTGTAATTGTCAATATTTTCCTTCTACAGTGTATTAAAAATACATTGTATTGGACATTTTATGCTGCAAATGTTAATCCACTACACCATTTTATATTGTCGCTTCCATATTACCTGATATTTGTTGGAAGATAATAGTGTTATTTCTTATCTTCCAATATGTGTCAGATTATATTAAAGAAATTGATTATCTAACAATGTAAAGAAGGTGATTTAGTCGGCTAAACTAATTAGATTCTGGAATGTCAATGATGTTGATACGCCTTCAGGAATTCGTGTTGTGGGTAAAATAATGTTAATATAATATGGTCGTGCACCATTCTTCTTAAGCGAAGCAGAATGTGCGGAGGAGAAGGACAAGTTGAAAAAGTCACTAAAATTATGTCACCGCCCCCGTCAGATTCTCGCCAGAAGACCAGAAAACACCTTTATAGTTCACCTCCTGTACTAATAACGACAATTTCGCCCAGTAGCGAAACATTTTTCACTGGTTGGCAGGGAATTTCACAAGACGTGAGATTGTTTTCGCTGTAGCGGGCTTACGAAATACTTGGGATGTATTAATAGCTGTCCCGAGGTCAACGTAGAATCAAATAATATAAGAATACAGAAGTGAAATAGCCAGTAGGATGGTAAACTCACGAGTCAGTTCCAGCAACATTGCGGAAACGCCCACCGCCAAGCAGCGTAAGGCGGCTGCCCTGCTAACTGGTAGCCATAGCCAACTAGGAAACATGCCGTAACTTACAGGAGCTAAGTATACTCTGGTATCAACAGCCTCGGGCTGCCAAAAAGCAGCGGAGTTCGTATCAAATGAACCGCGACGTCATTTCACTTCAGTGGTGTAGGGCGACGCTGGTCAGAGCTCGAGCTTCACTGACCTCTGACCTGCAGAGGAATCGCCTCGTCTATTGTCCGGGACGGCCGTATCGCCCGCCATCCTCGTCTACGTCACAGTCTTCAGTTATTATACGCGACCTGGCGTTTCCATTGAGATGCAAATATCTCCTGTGTCAGAGGGAACAGAGGGGAGCAGGGGTGCTTAGAAGACAGAAGAATGGGAACGAAGGAGGTAAAAAATGAGGGAGGCCCACCGGCGAAGCTGGCGTAACGAACTGAGAAGCCTAATTAATGATTTGCATTCGCGAGCCGCTAGTAAGGACGTGGTACAGAGTGGTTAAAGCAACAGAATGCCGTAGCGGGGCCGGGTTGGTGAAGGGTGGGGGGATCACGAACAAAGCAGCCGTCTCTTTGCTGACGAATCCCGCGTTCAGATTCTTCCGAGGAAGTGTCCCCCCAAAAACTTCCTTCAGCTTGCTGATTATTTCCCCGTTGTCTTCTTTCAGGGAGAGGTCGTAATTTAATTAATCCGAGCTGTGAAAAAGGTCACCACTTTCCTGGTTCTTTATTTCCAGATTAATTTATGAAGCACAGACTGCTCGGAAAATTAATACCCAAACTCAGTTTCTTTTGCGTCAATTGCAATCCAAACAACCTATAAGTATAGATAGTGAAATTTCGCAAATTCAATGACCTGCATGCTAGAATCAAAATACTCAAATCCCGACCATTTGTCCACTAGCTGCTACTCAGTGGAACAGCTGGCAATGAGTGAATGGACGGGGCTTGAGTATGCATAGGATATTTCATTCTAACAAGCAGGTCATTGATGAATTCGCGAAATTTCACTATTTATACCTATAAGGTAAACCTACCGTGCTTCGTGGTACTAAGGCTTCGACTTCGGTACCAAAAACATGTCAAACAATTATTGTGATCGTATATGTGATACATTGATCGATTATTGCTGAAACTACACATGCCTGCTCTCTGCTGGTAATCTAGTGAACTACGTGTGCAGATCCTTCCCAGTTTTGTGAAGCCCTCATAGTGGTTTATCACGATATTATGGTATATCACTGTTTAACGTACACTTTTATCTGCTATCGTTGAATTGTGTCATTCAAAGCTTGGAATACAACGCCTGACAGGGTACGTCAGTTTGCACAGACGTAAGTGTTTTCAGTACCAAGAATTTTTATATTCCATCCTTTATTGTCATCTAAATACACAACTTGTGAAGGTGATTTTCGTCTCGTAAACGAACAGTGAATTTTCGTGCACTCGGCCACCCAACTTTTCTGTAAGCAATTTGAATGGTTACCGGTTACGGTGAATCTGCTGATACCTGTTTACAAGAAAGCCAGTATTGTAAACATGTAAGCACTCGAACTTTTTTCACTCTCCGTAGAAAATCCCTTAAAATCTGTAGAAGAAAACATGAAAAAAACCCACGAGAGCAGTGTTGCTTGGAAGTGCAAAAGTTTTGAACAAACTTAAAGCAAGATGGTCTTGATTACTATACTGATATTATTATTATTATTATTATTATTATTATTATTATTATTATTATTGTTAACATAGCAAGGCGCCTTGTAAAGAAGCGCCCACCTCTACTTAGCATATCTAAGCGCTGATTGGTCACACAACTACATTCTCATTTTCTCCTCCCTTAGCTGGATTTCCTGGACTGATGAGTGTCTGTTGGGATACGCCCTATTTTTTAGAATTTTTTAGAAGGAGTAAGGTGCGTTCTGATTGGCCAGAAGGACTTTATTGAAAAGTATATTTTTTTTAAATTTCACAATGAGGTAGGGTCCTTGGAAGACTCTTGTGATCTTAACGGTCATACAGTAAAATAACGCTGAATCTCTATTGCGGTCTTGTTAACAGTCAAATTGGCATCTCGGTGCGGCATTGGTCTGTGAATACGTGACAGTTGTTCGACTGGGGAAGTCTAACATCTGTACTTGTCTTCATACTTATTCAATAAATGAGCGTATACGTTATGTTTTGGCAGCAAGGTAAGTTTAACGTCACTGTAAGTTATGTTTCTGTCAAGTGTGAAATTTTCCTGAAGTTGATTTGAGTGAGTGAGAGATTTTGTTCAGCGCTTAACATCGATGTCTTTACCGCTGGTGAGGTGTGACATGATGTAAGTATGGAGCAGCGCCGGAATGAAGGGGTGCGGGAAACGGGAGATCCACGAGAAAACCCGCCGACCAGCGGCATCGTCCGACACGATTCCCACATGCGAGAATCCGAGGACCGCCACTTCATAACACGATCACTGCCACGTGAGTAGTAACTATGCCATCGCTTTCCAAAGTTAAAACTCCGTGTTATCAATACAATACTATTATTAAAGCTTAGGGCTTCTTAAGCGGGTCTCTCGTGCCTCTTGTGGAATGTTCTATCTGCAAATAAGATTATTTTCATTGAAATTTAACTAAAAAATATCTTATTGTAGCACTTTTAACATTTACAAATGCCTTCGGATTTTGACACCAATTTTCGTGTATGGATTACATAACTTAGAAGTAACATCTGCACTAATTAAATCCTAATTATATGTTCAATGTTATATATTTATGAGTTTAATGACAGATAAGGTATTACACCAGCATGTGTGTGTCTTTAAAAAAAAAAAAAAGCAAATTAAGGAATAATCCAGTAATTCCAACATGACAACATGGCTTGTGATGCCTTCCTACATTATAAAGTCATCACTTTAACTAGGACAGCCTATATCAAGTAGCCAGTAGGTGGTGGGCACCTTGTTGAGTTTACAAAGTGCCGTAAAGTCAAGCTTAATGTAAATGATTTAGTCAGGTTCTATTCTGTCCCTTCAATGAACTTTTTATTGATTCTGTTGCGTGTAGTAACTTTGAAGCCCAGCTTGCTGTCGTGTTGCAGCGGGAAATTCGTTTGTGATCGTTGTCCCCAAGAAGTTCATTGCCCGAAGAAACTTGTATAAACGTGCTACTGCAGTTGGGAGGGGGGAGGGTGTTGATCACTGGGCAGCGAGCGTGAGCAACCAGCGCAGAATAAATTAAGAGAACAAAAGCGAAACTGCCTTGCGTGTCGCGGGCTTCATCCTCAAGTGGCAGGAAAGTTGCCGGCAGCACTGCGGAACGGTCGTTCGCAGGACGGTGCATGGAGACGCAACACTGTGGCGTGACCGAATGCTCACATCGCCGTGACCAATCAGGGACGAGCTAGTTTCCGCGCGGCAGACAAGTGACAGCGGCGCGCGCGACATGAGGCAGTGAGACGCAACTTCATACGCCAACATTGAAATTGAAAACTTAAAAAATTAAATAGTTTGTTGTGGTTCAAACATTAAGTACCTGTCATTTCCAAATTCTTCAATTTTCGCTGGAAATTCCGTACATTGAGATTTATCAAAATTTTCCATCTGACATGGCACAGATATTGCCTTCTTAAGTGTTACCAAATTGTCACAAGTTGACTACCTTTCTTAGTTTTTGACTAGTAACCTTCCGCAGGAAGAAAGTATTTTTTTTCTACGGATGGTCACAAGTATATTATAAACAACAGTAGTCAAGTAATGCCAACTGTATACAATGTAAGAAACTATTATCTCTGCCTTGTCAAAGCATAAAACGTTTAAGAAAATGTGTATGTCAAATTAAATGCAAAAGTTCCATTGTTCACTGTGTATAAGTTCATAGCTCTTTACTGCAGCTGCTACATCATCACACTCAGGGGCGGATTTAGGGGGTGGGGGCATGGGGCTTTTTTTAATTTTTTGTAATTTAATTTTTACTAGCAAGATATTATTTATTTTAAAATTTTCTTACTTATATAATTCACAATTTTGCAACTCTAAAATCAAAAATTTCCCAGGGAGGACCCTCCGCTTTCGGCTTCGGGTGTATGTTTACACACTTTTTAAGGAATAGACTTTCCCCCCCCCCCCTTATCATAATGCTGGGTCCGCTACTTATCACAGTGACCACAATACCCGCTGTCCTGCAGAGACCCCCTCCTCTCTCCAGGAGGTGCTGGTGGTGCCGAACTGTCAGTAACTACACCCCACACAAGGCAAACAAGCCTGTGTTGTCAGGCTAGCAAGAAATGTTTCTACCATACATTGTCTCAACACCATGACAACTCAAGCAATGCTAAACAGAGTTGAATTAGATTAAGTGAATAATTGAACATAAGTCTGTGGTTTGTAATATTATTTTAATTTTCTAAACATTTTAGTAACATATGTATTGTAACCATTTCGTTAATAATGCTGTAATTATAACTTACTTGATCAACTTTCCTCAGTAGGCGTCCATAATCTCTCGTACTTGTCTTTTCGCTCAGCAAACATGTCTATACACACGTGCTATCAATGTAAGTATGTACTGTATCTTATTTTTTTCGTGCAAATGTACGATGTGAAATGAAATTACGAAGAATGATGTTTCAGTCTGGCGTATAAATACTTTAACTCCAAGAATCATTGTTAACGAAATACAAAATGCCAGAGTTGCCCGATTTCTTGTTTTTCAGATATGCTTTTCAGTATCTAATAAAGGCTAACTATAGTACAGATGTGCTGCAAAAGTGATAAGGTAATCGAAGAACATATAAAACACACTAATAATTACAGCAAATTATTATTTCGGTTTGAATAAGAACATTATGCTTTCACTATGTCTCATAGATGTCCGTACCGTATCAGAATTTCCAAAGAAAATAAGAATGCTAGCGTCTCTTTACTTTCCTTGCGTTGTAATTGGGAGGATCGCCACGTTGTTAAACACAGCAGCAAAAAGTACAGTTTTATATTTGTACCAACTGTTGCCGTTACTCGTGTACTTTCTCTTTGAATGATAACAGTATTATATCATTTAGTTTTGTGTAATGACATGGATGAATCAGAACAGTAGATTTTTAGACATTCAGGGAAAAGGGACTGTAAACTCTTTTGGACCGCTCTCCCTATTGGCTATTATTGACTTTCGTTACTGCGTCTCTGCGCATCTGTTCTGCGCAGGCACTTCCCCCTTCTTTTCACCTATCCTCTGCGACAATTAGTTTACATCGGTTCAAATTAGTAAGAAGTTTAGATTCGTTTGAGATAGTAGAGAAATATATTATCTAATTCAAAGGTCTTAACCGAGCGAGTTGCCGCAACAGTAACATGTTGGACCCGTATTCGGGAGGACCCGGGTTCAACACCAGGCTCCGGCCATCCTTATTTCGGTTTCCCATAGTTTCTCTAAATAGCTCCAGGGGAATGCTGGGATGGTTTCTTAACAAAGGCCATGGCTGACTCCTCTCCCAGCTCCTGTCATTGTACCAAGTTATGTCACCGTATATAATGACCTTGCTGTCGACGAGACGTAGAACCCACTTACTTACATCAAAGATCTTGTTAAGTTAGAAAACAACAATTAAAAATAATAAACAGATCTCAGGGTCTGGGTTGAGGCCACATCCGTAGTTCAGTTTCTTACAGGAACGGACGTGGCTTCGACCCAGAAGCCGAGATACGTACGACTCCGACAATAAACACGACAGTAGCCTATCAGTAGACTCGCCTATGCGCAGAACTTTGCGCGCGCAGTTCAACAGGGCTAACGAAGTGTATTTGCTTTTAATACGTACACGAATAGGTAATGGTAAAACAATTTAAGGCGATTTATATCAAGCACCCCACGCTGTTTTTACACAAAGGTTAATTTTTGGGTCAATGACCTTATTCTTATTTCGGGCTTATTCAAAAAACTAAGTTATACTGAACAGTTGGACAACCTATCGCTGTTGGACATAGTCATATTATGTATTTAAAGATTATAAAGTATATCATGTGTTTTCCGTGAAATTTTTCCTTGTATGTGCAAAATAGCTTTTACTATGGACAAATGAAAAGCAAAAGTAAAATTCTTATTTTGGTAAGTTGTCAGTCATGCGGAGAAGTATAATATGTAAAAAAAATGGTTGATGAGGTAATGTACAAATTGAACGTCCGCTACACGTTAAAAAAAAGTGTGTGTGTGTGTATATATATATATATATATATATATATATATATATATATATATATATATATATGTATCGAAACAACCATGACGTATCTTGCGGCACTGAATGTCATATTATGTAATGTTATTTTAAAATAAACTTTCATTTCCGCCTGTGTAGACGAATTTTATACTGTTATAAAATTTTGTGCCTAAACGGATTACTCCAGTTACGCAAAAAAAAAAATCACACAAACGCGTGGGATGAAATTACATAACGCTTACTGACATTTGCCATAAAATTTATATGCAATTTTTTTTTTTGTTTCTGGAAACTGGATTTTTTCCACACGAGAATTAATTTCGACCATAGCACAGGATATTTAGGAATACAGAGATAAATCGCTGGTAAGACGTCAAACTGAGTCACTCACGTCAACAATATGGCTTCGCTGGCCAGCAACATGGCGGAAACGCGTACCGCCAGTCTGAGTAAGGCAGCTACCCTGCTAGCAGATGGTCAGGCCAATAGGAAACCTGCCGTAACATGCGGATTAATATATAGTCTGTAACCATAGTTAGTTTAATGACATAATAATATTTGAAACGGGAAAGCAAATTCTACCCAACATAGCTAGAAGCGGCCTTTTAAGACCGCAATACTTCAAACTGTACTAACCAGATGCATACCAAACTCAGATAGAAATGTGCACTGAACTTTGCTACAGATTTTACAGAAATAAAATTATATAGTCACTCCTTAAAGTCCTATAGTAAAAATGAATCGGCGGTAATATAGCACGCTAGTTCAGTGCTTGGCTCGTTATGGCTATGCGACAATTGATCGCTCTTCAAGGTCTCCCTTATAGCGCCGTCGCTTCTGAGACTGTACAGTGTACGTAGGGCGCCGCTTTTAAAATGTAAATTATTTCAAGCGGTTTATGATAGTCGATCTAGAAAATATAAAAAATCCAGACATTTTACTAATATATGAGTTTCTGGTGAATTTTTTGACACCATAGCTTTGTAACTTTGATTCTCGCTCAATGTATTACGATAAGGGAATACGTCTTTCCAGAAAATGTAATTATAAAATTATTAAGTTTTCGTATGACATATTTTCTTTTTCCTTGTTTTATGAGTTTTGTTTTTACGTTGACGTTTTGAATTTCTGTAATATTCTATAAACGTAGTCAGTGTTCATTTTGTTATAACGTCTTCTATTTTATGTATTGTTTCCGCCCGAGACCGTGTCCACATGTAGTAAAATAAAATTTAAAAAAATTATCTTCGAAGGGAACATTGTAATCTGCGGTAATTAAAACCCTTCCGGAAACAACTTTGGCGTTTTTAGGGTTTGGGACTTTAGGGTAGATAGTTTCGAACGTTTCGAAACCGCTCCGAGTGCGGCAGAGTTGGAAGCCACAGACGTTTTGGTGTGTATATGTTGTTTTTGACAATTTTTTTTACGTTTATTCGTTGAATAGATAGTCAGTTCTGTATTCTAGACCAATTATTTAGCAATGTACTCCCTACAATATGAATTTTACTTTACCCTTTTTGTGGGATTTTAGGGATAGTTATTTACAAATTACGAAATTTATTTTAAAATAAATACATATTACTTCCGTACAAAGTTCACTGTGGGCGTATAATTTTCATTATCGTTGTATTTAATAATATGTATTTGTTTTGGAGCTTTAAGAACGCCGCCTACCTGCGTGTGAGAGGCTCAAAAGCGACGGAGCTGTAAGGTCGACCTTGAAGCGCGCATCAAATGCCGTGTCATCTCAACGAGCCAAGCGCTGAACTAGCGTGCAAGCTTCCCACCGAACGGTTTTTACTATGGGACATAAAGCAGTGACCATATTATTTTATTGGTGGAAAGTCTGCAACTAAGTTCAGTGCAGGTCGCAATCTGAGTTTCACATAATACTTCCAGTTAGTACATTTTTAGCCATGTTGGTGTACTTAGAAACAATGTTTTTAATGATGTTCCGACCTTCTCTGAAGTTTGTTTTCTTTTCGTACGTTGGCACAATGGGCACACGTGGAATATTTTTGTAGAATAAACCTGTTTATGAACACACTGCAACGCATTTGAAGCGTGGGGAGGCGGCCGCCTTAACACGGGAAATAAAACGTATGTAAACAGCAGCAGTCGAACTATCGTAGATATTTGAGCATTTAGTTTGCTTCTCCACCTCAGTAAATTACAACTCTAAATCCTCAAATATTTAGGTACCTGTTACTGAACACGTGACCAATTTAGGTACCTAAGTGGAGGTTTCGGACACGATTTTTTTTCGACGTGCCAAGTCTTCATCTCAGTTCTTGCTGTGTATTATAATCGGTCGGTTACCACGTGACGTCTTCTTCAGAAACTGGGCGTGGGAGAGAGATTACGTTCTCGTCGTGGGAATATTGTGTCGCGGTTGTAATCGCAGATTCATGACTCGCGATTTCTAATCGTGACACGCGCTGCGTGGTGCGACTATTCATCATCACTTCCATAGACGACGTCCCGTCGTGGTCCGGTTAGACCCGATGACGTGTACGACGGTTTTCGGCGAGAACATGCCGGACATGAAGACCTCGGGGTAACCTAGTCGAGCAACGTACCGAGACGATGCGAATAACAAGGAAAACAAGGTCATCTCTCTCTCTCTCTGTCTGTCTGTCTCCCTCTCGCAAATGGCGTTCATCCGTCATCTGACGTGAATATTCATAAAGCGAAAATCTCCCCTGCTCCTGTTGTCGGAGTCGCTGCCACCCTTCTCCTTCCGCCTTTCTTCGTGTCAGAATTTAACGTTCGCGACTTTCTGCCGTAAATAGACGTTCAGAAACAACACCCATGTCTATGATAAATTGGGACTTTGATGGAGACTGCACCGTCACATAACTACACTTCAGCAACCACATTCAGTTTTGATACCCTTGATAGGTAGAAGCTACACAATGGCGGATCTAGTGTGGGGTGACAAAGATTCTGATATTATGCGGGAAAAGTTTAATATTTTCTAGGCTTCAGTATACCATGTCAACATCTGGTGTTCTTCTATAGTTATTGGCGTGTCGCCATATGACTGAACCAATAATAACTTTTGCGCGCCGCTACTGAATTTGTTATTAGTCTTTAAACAACTACATCCTGCAATCATATAAGCCATAATCCACTACACTGTTTTTAACCCCCGATACAAAAAGAGCGGTGTTGTAAGTTCAATGTATGTATCTGTGTGTCCATCTGTGGCATTGTAGCTCCTAAACGGATGAACCTATTTTGATTTAGTTTTTTTTTTGTTTGAAAGTTGACTTGATAGAGAGTGTTCTTAGCGATGATTCAAGAGAATCTGTTCAGCCATTTGAATATCATGAGCTCTTTTTTAGTTGTTGAAAGAATGTGAGCAACTTCTACTGCTCTGATCGATTCGAAATGTAGTATCCCGTGACTTCAGTGATATTACAATAACCTTGTCACCTTGACCTGATGTTGCAGCATCATCTGAAATCTGCAGGATACCAAACTCCTCACCAACTTACAGTCGTGAGTTTTTTAAATTTTAAATTTAAGTTTTACTTGTCCAAAATAAGGAGCCGCGAAAGATTCTTGCGATATTCCACAATCTCTAGGAATGCGTAGTTTCCTGTTGGGCAGATACAATTTATACTTTTGGTTCCAAGCATATAAGTTTAAACAGAGACAAGAATGCTTTACAGGTTTAAAACATATTAAAAAGGAACACAATGACAATGATTTGTTTGTATATTTCGTCACTCACAGGACTGTTTCAACCTGCTCCTGTCCACCTTCCACATATATCACACTGGCTCGAAAGTTTCAAGCCGGTGTGATATTTTTGGAAGGTGTGTAGGAACAGGAAAGGAGTACACTGCATCTTATGACAACGTAACCACCCCTTCCTCTTGCTTTTCTCGATCCGTCCCTGCTAGTTCCTGGAATATGTACCTTTGATGTACTTAATGTCTTCTCCACTTGAGGGTTGAACGCACGTGCGTTATTTTTGTATATACAAAACGTATACACGGACAGCAAGCTGTTGGTGCAATAAAATTGAAGCTAAACAAATAAACTCGTAAAATACAGGAATGGTAATACGATGAACACGTTTATATTTCTATTCAGACAGTATGTGATGTCGAGGCTTCACAAATGATCATAATATAAAAGAGTTAATCAGTTTCTCGGCTACACTAAAGTTCGTCAGTTACGGAAAGATGATACCCAGACATACATACACGTGGCCAGAAGTGATTGTTCACACACTCAGCTGACATGTATGCCGTACTTGCAGAGCTGGAGCTTTTGATGTCGAATGTCACTGGCTGACTTCGTGAAGAGTGTATCAATTCATTCTTTTGCAAAGTTTATTTCGGCGTGATTTTTAAATTTTTGTATTCTCTCCGGCTTTTGCCAATCAAATTAACAAGTTTAACATACGCAATCAAATGATTTGTGTGTGTATATATATATATATATATATATATATATATATAATATCAGCCGTAGGCTAATTTTTTTTGTAAACTGTAAATAATGCTTTTCGCGACAAAGTGAACACATTCAAAACCCTATTTTTTTTCTTTCAGCCAATCTATATGTTTCCGCCATTAACATTGACATAGCGTTGAAAACACAGTACGTATATTACTATATTACCCCGTGCTGAATCTTATATCATCTGAGACAATAGTAATATGCCTTATACTGAATCCGTATTGCTAAACTTACACCCTCGAAATTATGTACAGCAAAAAAGAAAGGAAAAACTCTCATTCCAGCGCTAGATTCGAAGGCGTACAACGTTTCCGGAAGAATAAAAATAAAAAACACGCGCCATATATTTTGTACCGAATGTTGCCGTTACGAAACACATCCTGTCTGTCTCTTGGAATTTTCGAGGAAACTGTTTTTGGGAAAACCATGTTCAATCCGTGTTGCGATGGTAGCATAAAATTTGCTTACCGAGATGGCTACACGTTTCTAAAAGTTTGAGAATAATGGTAGCCGCACGAAGATGACGCCCGGGCATGCCAGTGCCTTGGGAAATATTCATCTCATGAAAGGATTGCAAATTGTCGCTATGCAGTGTTCTCTGCGCTCCGCCGAGGTGACAAGTTCTGATGATAAAGACTGGGAGAGATGGGACGAGAGAACCCTGCCTCGATACGTTTACCTAATTCAGGCGTGACGTAGGCAACATGACCATCTTCCCAGGATGCGCATTATCCTTATTTCACCGTCAGCGTAATGTATTCCGACCAGAGAATGTTCCATTTACGTAATACAGATGTTATAATCATCACCTCTTACGATGGCTTGCGCCAAGCTTCCGCAGCGGCAAATTTCCATCTTCTTACCCGTTATCTTTCCTTTTTTTACCCCCCTCTTTCCCTGTCTCACGCGCTTACTTGATTAAACAGGCTCCTGCCACCCTCCATCTTGACGACGTCTGTCCCCTGGGGGTTCCCCTCCCGCCCATATAATACTTTCTAATCATCTTTCTCGACAGCTCCCATTTTCCGGTTTCTTCGCTTCAGCAGGCTTATTGCGCTCTGTGTTTATCGTTGGTCCTTCGTCTTTCTTCTCTTGTCGCTTTTCCCTGTCCTTGCGACAGCACGGGCCGCCAAAGTTCCCTTGTTAGCGTTGGACTGAGTCTAGCGACGGTCGTAGGAAACCTCTAGGCATCTAGCTGCCAAGTGCGATTGTTTGTGAAAGGAGGAACGGTACCTTCTATTTACCCGCTCACCGCTTCTCTAAAAGACACAGGCAGTCTATGTTTGCAACTGCAAGATGTCTCTTCCTGTAGAGAATATAATTATAATACTACGGGAAATGTTTGTCTAAATGAATGAATTGAGCCTTGAGTTAGACGCGATGTCATTTCCTTGCCTAACGTGCAGCTATTCTCCGTGTTTATCGCAAGGGTACAGTAGTTTTGAGAAAAGATTTTTGCCCCACTTTGTTTCAGTGTCTTACGTGCACACCTGCAGCTCAACTTCATTACTATTGGCAGAGTGTTTTTTGTGCAGAGTCGTTATTCATTATACAGTGCCAATCAGGACATGGTTAACTGTGATACATCACGTCTGTGATTTGCGGGTTTAACCTCCAGACGCTGGGTGTTACGGCATCCAATCACTGACCACAAAGCAGAGATGCAGGTGCGCACGTAAGGCACTGAAACAAAGTGCTGCAAAAATCTCTTCGCGAAAACTACCGGGCCCTAGTAATTGGCAGCGAGTCTTCGTTCAGACACTCCTCTCATTTGACTGCACCAATCAGAAGAAGGTTATTGTGACACTATGCTTACGTAATTACGCAGTAGACTCACAAGACAATTGTGAATTAAGGATGTTCAAATGCGATACAATCATAATTTTATATCTTTATGAAATAGTGTTAGTTTTGTAGACAATACTTGAGAGTACAGCTTCCTCTTACAAAACAATTTTAGCTTTCATAGTTTTCTCATAACGGTGCGACAAAGTCAAAATTTGCTTGTTCTACTGCCATGCAAATAGTGAAAACCAACTGACCTACTTGAATAAAATAATTCACTCTAATATTACATACCATGAGCTATTCAATAAAGTATTTAAAATACCATAACGCAATATTTGATTTTTTTAGATAATCGCAAAATATAGGGAAAAAATTAAAATTCACGAATTTTTTAAAATACAAAAATAGTCCACGGGATTTTTATATAAGTCTTATTACGTAGCCTGTGGCATGTTATTTCACTGAGAATTATTTCACGTACGTAAGTCAATTGGATTTCACTATTTGCATGGTAGCAGAACATGCCAATTTTCACTTTGACACACCGTTATGAGAAAACTATGAGAACTAAAATTGTTTCGTAAAAGTAAAATGTACACACAAGTATCGTCTGTAAAACTAACAACATTTCATAAAAATATATCGCACTTGAAACACCCTTAAGAGGGCGTGGTACATAACTCAACGCTAAAAGCAGTAATCTATAACTATAGGTTTATTGAAGCCAATTTGCGAAAATTAAACAATAGCAATCCTAGACAATAGTTTTAGCCAACGTTATAAACAAAATTGTTTCCAGTGTTACGAACTTCTGAGGCACAATCTCTGAAGCCGGAACCTCGTGCATTTAACTGCGGCGCAAGAGATCATGCGTAACGAATTAGCAATTCTGGATAAATATTTACTCTTAAAGTTGGCAAATACCATTATCTAGGATTGTCATTGAGTGTTTTATCCATATTTGCTTCGAAAAAAAGCGTAGGAATCAACTTATGTTTTCAGCATTTATTTATCTATCACGCACTCTTAAACCAGCGAATCACTAGCCATGAAGCAGAACTGCGGATGTGCACGTGAGTAGGAACCTGAAAAATTGGCGTTTTATTTTAGGTACAAGCTATAATTCCTTCAACTGTAAGTTCGCGTTACTTTCACAATTGGTCCTTGACTTATTAGACACCTCGTGTATGTCGCTGAGTCAATAATAAGAATGTAACTAAATGCAGGCCCATATCACAGTGTCAGCGAGCAGATAATAAACAACTGTTGTATACCACAGTGTCAGCGAGCAGATAATGAAGAACTACTGTGGGCTTGGGTGCATTGAAGACTAGCCTTCAGGTCAGTGAACCCGTGAATTTTTCCTGTATCTACACATGAGGTATAACATTTTTTTTTCGTCACAGAATCATGACTCTGGTGATGGCTTTTCGGCCTTCAGCCCAGAACTTGATTGCTGCGGGTCAATGTCTGAATACTGAATAGAGAATTGCTAGAAATGGTGGTTTATCGCGGGAAAACTTGATTGTTTGCTGGATTTCAACAGGCGTTCAGCTTACCAGAAGATTACTGCCTTCCGCTTGTACTTGGAGCTGTTATCCTATTTGACTGAGCCAATAAGATATCGTAATATTTGATGCCTGTTATTGGTCTGCAGACAGCTTCGTTGTGTCAGACGTATATTACAGAATCATATACGTTGCAAGAAACTACAGTGTCTTCAAGAATATGTTGGCACTAACTATTTTAGCGATATACCATCT
>PNEQ01115398.1:124471-156265 GCA_003012365.1 Medauroidea extradentata
TGTCTATGTTCAGACACGTTTCTCATTTGACTGCACCAATCAGAATAAGATTATTGTGAGTCTGTACGTCTATAATTTGCCAAGGCCAGTGAGAGTAAAATTATCCAACCACAGACGATGTAGCAGAGCTGCAGGTGTGCACATGACTCATCGAAACCAAATGTTGCAAAAATCTTTTCGCCATAAAATCGTGGCTCTAACCATCTCTACTTATACGTAGAGGCACGATTATTTCGCGTATTCATATGGTAGCAGCTTAGACTTCTCAGCCCTATACACGCACCGGCCACAGTCGAGTATTCATTGGTTTCTCTGCGTACAAGAGGGTACCACGCGAGTTCACAACGATTTATTTCCTTATCCCTTATTGGTAGAGGTACGTCAATTTCGCAAATACATTCCAGGTCAGGTTGAACGCCAAAAATATATACTTCATAATCACGCGTGTGATTAGCTGGCGGCTGTCACGAAACGCATTTGACTATTGCAAGCCTGTAGTAAATAAGGAAATAATGCGAAGTTCTAGCGCTTGCTACCTGCTTGTACTGCTATAAGCCAATAGATAATTGATTGTGGCCAGTGGGTGTATAGGACTGACAAGTCTAGGCTGCTGCCAGATGAATCCACGAAATTGACGTACCTCTAATAATAATGGTAAAAAAAATATTATTGTTAGGGTCACGAAATTGTTTTTTTTTTGCGAATATAATTTTTACCAAGTTTGTTTCAGTGCCTTACGTGCACATCTGCAGTTCATGATTATTGGCAGCGTGTTTGTGTGAATTGACGTCTCTCAATCGACTGTGCCAATCACGTTAAGACTGCTGCAGCACTCACACGTCAGTGATTTGCAAGACAAGTAAGAGTTACATCCAATCACAGTACAGTACAGTACGCACAGCTGCAGATGTGCACGTAGGCACTGAAACAAAGTGGGCTAAATTCTTTTCGCGAAAAAAAAAAAAAAAAAAAGAGGTAGGCCTACATAACAATAACAAAGTAGTAACCAGTGGCGGCTCGAGGGTTGTTGACAGGGAGGGCACAAGTCAGTAATAAGCGGCACCTACATACCAGCGTGTCAGTGGCTGTAGCATCAACCAGCACACAACCTCTGCAACTTTTTCCCTCCCTGGCAACAACCCTAGAGCCGCCACTGGTAGCAACCAAATACAGGTCCAATCAAATGGTGTCATAGTGTCAAGGAACAGTATATTAGTGAGTAGCTGCAGTCAGCTTCTGTATACAAATGTTCTTGGAGGGTTCTTGAACCCGCGAATTTTTCCTGTGTCTGGGAATGCGGTATATTAGTGGTTCGGAATAAAGTGAGCCTGCATAGTTCGATAAAATTAAAGGCTATTTACTGTATACAATACAAATATGTCGATTTCAGTTGACTTTATTTCAAAACTATTGTCTATTTAAATAAGAAAATACAAGGAACTACATTCGGCAATTCGCTGCCAAGCATACGTGTGGTAAGGTGACTATTGTTATAGAGTTAAATTATATGCTACATAGGCAAGTATTTTTTTCAATGGTTGCACGTTTTGTGCTCACTTTATCCAGAACGACCTATAGTACCGGCCGCAACCCCTCGACCGAGCTGACTTCCTCGGTGGCCTCTGTAATGCTCCACGAAGCTGCGGGAGCAGAGGGCGTGTTATTGACAGCTGAGGTTGGATCGCCTCAGAGGCTCGGGGAAATTATCGTTGTTATATTGCCGTGAGGCAACAGGCAAGAGCCCTCAGGAACATTCGTACGCAGACAGCAGCATTTTTGAAGCTTGTAGCACTGCTTTCTGGCTATGAATCCGTACTCATAGTACTTACGACACGTGCACAGATTGAGAAGGCATACAGAAGCGTAGTGACGTGTCATTGACGTAGGCTTGCTTGGTATATTATTAACTGAACTTGGCTCTATCTACGAACCGTATATCTGACCGGCCACTGCATTCTGTGTAATATTTAAGTGATTGTTATTTGCGAAGAGGTATTTTAAAATTAGTACTATAGCCAGTGCCTATTGAAAATGCGAAGTGTGAATTATAAACTTGCGTCATTACATAGATTGAATTCCACGTTGCCTGGTGTGATTTACAACTTGCTACTTACTGCTATAGCCAATAAAAATATAGCTGAAACTCTAGTATACACAGGGATATGGATTCTAGTGTACAGGTCGTTTAACGCGCGAAATTTCCTTGTCCCTATTTTAATATATAATTTATTCATTTAGACTCCATGAGGGCTGATTGCTTCCGATGTGGTACATTGATTTGATCTTCACATTATTATCTGCCTTCCAGAAGATGTTCCTCTTACGAGAATGCGCAAATATTTAAGTTTTGTACACATCAGCTGATTTCAGTATTTAGTAGGTGAGTTTCTGCCGTGTTAATAGGAATCGCGTATTCGCCTGATTGTTGTGAAACAGGCCTGGGTACGTTTTCACTGCAGTGGTTTAGTGTGCGCGTTGCGCAAGGCTCGACCGCCGAGGTTACAGTGTTCACTAGAGCACGGAATGACTCACTGAAGGGAAACTTCAATTGCTCTTTAGCTTTCTAAGTATTTTATACAGTTATGAATCCTATTACACCAGTTATAAACATAGCAAGACGTTACAAGGTTAAAAAAAAAAAAAAACATATGTTAGAGCAGGTTACCAATTGTTACATATAGAAACATGAATTTGTGGCAAAAATAGTTTTGGATCATTTGGTTTCAATGTCGCATCTCCAGCTCTGTTTCATGGTCAGTGACTCTAAAAAATAATTTGTAAATTTTCCAGACGTGCGTATATGAGGGCTAAGAAGGTTAGGTATGGTAGAATAGTTTCCCAGACATCCATGGTAACACTCCTAAACTCTTTATAAAACAATCAAATGTATTCTGAAGTTACCAGACTTGTATTGTAACAACTGTAAAAGTTTGCATATTTACAAGACGAATTATGGTAACTGTACCAGTGTTTAATTTAAGCAGTATCGCATCGCAATTAGCGATGCCGAAATCGTGTTTTGCGATGTAAATTAGATTTTACATCGCTAATTGCGATGTAGATACTATGTTCGGTGTTCCTTTTTCACATTTTACGGTAGATTTTGACGGCCACTGCGCCGCCTGCCGATGTGGAAGAGACGTAACATAATACAAACGTTGCCGTCTTCCTTGACCCTTGTCAATGTCAAATAAACACAGTTAAATAGCGAGCAGCTAGAGCGAGATAGCGCACGATAGCGAGAGCGTGGGAATGAAGTGTTGACAGCAGACTCACACATTGCGTCTCACTACGCAGGAACTGAGCTGTCATTCTCGAGTTGCAAACCAATTACCTTTCTCGCAGCTACATTGCTTTACCTGCTGCCGCCGCTCGTGACAAAAATATGTGACATTATCAGCACTCCTTATCAGTTACGACCTGCAGGCTGGAGAGAGTGGAACAGTAAGGCCTGATTCACAATGCGGAGTCGGCAGTCAGCAGTCTGCAGTCCGCTGTCGGCTGTCAGAGATTAATATGTACATTAAGATGTGTGTATTCACAATGCGCAGTCGGCAGTCGGCTGTCAGAGATTAATATGTACCTTTAAGATGTATGTATTCACAATGTGCAGTCCGCAGTTCAGCAGTCGGAGATGGCGAACTTTATCTCTGACTGCTGGACTGCCGACTGCCGAAAAATTCCAACCAATCAGTCGTTACTTCTCGTAATCACGTGACGTAAACAAATATTGTTTTAATAGATTATATATATGGTTCTAAAAGCAAATTAAGCAATTTTACAAATTTAAAAACAATATGTTCAAAACATGGCCGGTTATTAAATAGCAGTTTTTAAAAATAATGCAGAAAACATAATGACTGCTGGACTGCACATTGTGAATTGTATTCGACTGCCAACTGCCGGCAGTCGGCTGTCGGCAGTCGACAGCTGACTGCGCATTGTGAATCAGGCCTAAGAAAAAAATCCTGCCTTAACTGCTTATACCGCTGCACGTCTCTACGGCCTCTGTTGGGTAATAGTGAGTGAAGTGAATAGAAGTCTCCACGCAGTAAGCCACCTTTATTCTTAGTGCAGTGATGAAGTAGAAAAGTCGGCAGTACTTAAGAGTGTTTTAAAAATGGCAAGTAGTTCTACCGGCGTGCGGTATAGTACTTTTAAGAGATGGAAACATGAACTCGATCCACAAAATGCGTGGCTCAAATGTGAAGAAATTGCAGGAAATGTGACATCCGTTTCTATTATTTAATAGGTATTTTATGGTTTAAAGATTAATGATGCTACATACTAGTAAAAATAACCTTTAAATAAACTTATTCTTTATTTTTTTTTTTTTCCGTTAAAACTGCTACACAATTTTTCTCTATTGCTATGCATTCCTAATTATGTATAGCATTTTGCTATGCATGTGCAAAAAAGTAAATTAAACACTGAACTGTACCATATTGCGTCTGGGATAATAACTTCCTAAACATCGAAGGAAGTTTTTTTACAGTGTGGATATTTTAACTGTCACTTGTCATGGGATTCTACTGGCAAATCACAGACTACGGTACCACAACTGTCTTACTCTGATTGGTGCAATCAGATGAGAGACGTGTCTGAGCAAAGACACGCTGCCAATAACCATGAAGCTGTGCTACAGAAGTTCACGTGAGGCATTGACACAAAATGGTACAAAAACTTTCCGCGGCGAACTCTTAGCGATTTTCGCCAAGGTATTTAGTGTCAAGTAACTCTGTTTATCATGTCAGTGTAGCTCAAGTCATCGTAGGTTTAATATTTTTAAAAATGTTGTTGCACAAGGTATAGAATTACGTACATGATGTCGGAGTTCAATGACTCGATGGACCTATTTACATAATTATTTTAAATACGTTCTATCGCTTGTAGCCAACGCAGGGCTTTGTTTGAAATTTTAGTGTTGCAAGTTCCAGTCCAAAGTTGCAGCCAACTTTCCCCGCAATAAATGAGCATCTCTTTGTTGAAGTACTTGATAATATTTGCAGGTTTGCGAGACCCAATTGATGGTGTCTTTTCCTCGTCTGCATCGCATCACATTGTTCAGACTACAGTGTGCTGTAACAAATTCGCCTTTTTTTTTAAATCTTTGATTTAGTTTTTGACCTTGAGTCACGCTTCAAGGGTATCGCTGCGAAGAAGTGATGTTTGGCGAGAATTTTACAGGAAGTCTAGAAACCGGCCGTATGGATAATTAGCATACCACGATAAACCTAGGGTAGATTGGAGACGAATGTTAGCGGCAAAATGTTGTACATTTTACATTCACGATGTGGAAACATAGCGCGGAGAATCCTCTCTTGCACTCCACAGACATTGTACTTATCTTAGAGTCCACTACTGTTCTGCTCATATTATGGGCGCAGGTTCAAATCCCAAACATCCAAACATGATTCTACGTTTACTCGACGGAACGTACTGCACATGAAATAATCATTGGACGTGGAGCGCATGAGGAACTCAATCCGTGCAGTGTTGCCACACTGCGTGTGAAACGTCATCGTTCGAGGTGATATGGTTTATCTCGGGAAAACTTGACTGCTTGCTGGGTTTCAACGCACGTTCAACTTACCAGAAGATGACTGGCTTTAGCTTGTACGTGGAGCTGTTACCCTATTTGACTGAGCCAATAAGAATCCCACCATTGTAATTGTTGATGCCTGTTATTGGCCTGTAGACAGCTATTTGTGTCGGTGGTACATCAGCTAATCGTATATGTTGCAAGAAACGGCAACGTTTTCAAGGGTATCTTGGGACAAAACATTTTCGCGATATATATAGAGACGGGAAAAATTCGTGGGTTCACTGACGTTTATGCTAGCTTCCAAGATCATCTGTATATTCAAACAGACATTATCTGCTCACTGGCTGCTCGATGACCCAGTGATATGGGCCTGCATTTACATAGTTGCTTCTGTACTATTGGCTAAGCGACTTCCAGCAAGTGTCATATAAGTCACGCACGAACTTAGTTGCTGGAATTATAGCTTGGGGCCAAAAGAAAACGCGAATTTTTCAGGTCTCTAGCGATGTGCCATCATCTCTAGTCATCGTACAACATTTTGTCACGTATCATTTTCGTCTCCAAATTATCCCAGGATTCGTGTAGGGTTTTGTTATTACACGGCCGTTCCTTGACAACCTGTGCTCGGATCTGTGGTTGGTTTGCTGTACGGATAAGCTATAGTCTGTTCACTATAAACTAAGCACTCAGCACAACTTGTAAATAATTTAAAATATGTTTTATTGGGCCAATATATGTTAACTTTTGAGAGTGTTGAAACGTTTACAATTGTTTTTAGTTACATGGAAGTTTTCATATTAAAAATAGCAAAGATGGCTGCAAAACGGCTAAAAGAAAACTTTATGCAGTGCTCACTTTATCGTGAATGGCCTATACGAGTGTGGTTGGCTAGTACAACGGTTCTCCGCTTATCACGTGGTAGGAGAGAATAACACAACCCTGGACGCCGCTGCAGTATTTCATTGGCTGAGCGCACCGGGCACGTACAAAGAGAACTATGTCACGTGCTCAAAGCATTTAGCTTTAATGAAATACCGCTTGCCGAGCTAACGTTCGGGTGGAATTCTTGATATGCACGGAATTTACCTTTATGTGTTACTTTTATAATATGTTTCATGTTTTCTCGTCAGTAGCTGATGTAAACGGGATGCATGGTGGAAAAGCACAATGGAAAATGCAGCTATAGCTACAAAGCTAACAATGATAGTAAATGTATTAGTAACGCCTCGCGAAAGGAAAATTCCGCGTGTTCAATGACACACATGATAGAATCCACTGTCATATACCTACTCAAACCCCGTCTATTCGTTCATTGTCTGTTGTTTCAGCGAGTAGCAGCTAATAGACAAATGTCCGGGGCTTGAGTATACATAGGACAATAAATTCTAGCATGCTGGCTATTGAAGTCGCGTAATATTACTTTCCTTAATAACGCCAATAAGAAATTCATTATGTCCATAAAAAACATTTGCAACTTCAAACCAAAATAATAATAATAATAATAATAATAATAATAATAATAATAACAATAATAAGACAAGATACCTGGATGTGGTTTGTAAATTTTGTCTGGTTGTTCAGTCAGTACATATCTATATATGCGCCATTCTTTACGCGTAGCATGTCAAGCCGATACTAGATTTCCTTCCACGTTCGCTCAATAAATTCTGCATCACTGGTGACAAAAACTTGCACGATCATTCGTTTCAGGTCATCGATGTTCGGAACTGTTGTTTGATACACTCGGTCCTTAACATAATCCCAAAGAAAGAAATCATACGGGGTTATGTCGGTCGAACGAGGGGATTTTTAAACGTCAGTTAGCATCCATACCTGCAGCAATCAAACAAATTTTCACATCAAAACTTGGAGAGTTTCTGATCAAAATGCCACAGGCCTCATCCAGGTACCTTGTCTCATTATTTTTTTTTTTATTTTGGTTTGAAGTAGTAAAGGGTTTTTATTGACCACATGTATATAATCGCAGCGTAGATAAGTTCCGTTATTAATGTATAAAATATTAAATATATATATAGATGCATACATATAGGTGATATATACAGCGAACCGTACATTCAAACAAGCTAAAAGATAAGTTAAGTGTTGCACATGAATGTCACAAGAGGCCAAACAATTTGGTGAAACATTTTCACTGGATATTAATAGTGTACAATAAATTAATTATTTTTATTTCTAGCAAGATTTTATTGCATGAACGCAAACATGTAATATATTGACAACTTTGATCTCGTATATTATTCATAGAGACGTATAAATTGGTTTTTTATGCAGGCAGACTATAGACTCCGAACGACTGTAGTCTCGAGTTATTGGCAGAGAGTATTAGTGTAGACGCGTGGCTCATTTGACTGTTCCAATCAGAACAGGGTTACGGCGACAACACACGTCTGTGATTTGCGGGTAGAACCCTGGACGCTGATAGATTAACCAATCACTGGCCATGAAGCAGAGATGCAGATGTGCACATAAGGCACTGCAACAAAGTGGTGCACAACTGAGGAGTGTTTGAGGGAAACGATATAAGTGCCAGAAAATCACATTTTGAGAGTTTACATTGAAAAAAGTATGTGTCCTGTTGGTAATACCGTAGGAAGTGATATAAGTGTGAATAATGTGTTGTTCAGCTCAAGCAAACGTCCGTAGAATGCACTTAACTGTTGACATATAGAATGATACAACTGCAGTTTGAAGTAGTATTTTTCTACAAATGTTCTGTAACAGTTCTTTTCACACATACAATCCTGTTGATAAATGTAACACAGCGTTCGAATTATCAAATTATTTGCGACAGGCTTTTCTATTTATTTATTTATATATTTTTCCATTTCCTGAAAAACTTAGCTACTATTCGGCACTGATATCGTTTCCCACAAACGCTCCTCAGTTATTTTCGTCAAAAATAATAGGCTCTAGTTAAATATTTTTCAAGAAGATAGACCATACCCGATTATTTATTTGAGGGAATTCACGAACCGAAGGACCTCACGTAAACACAAGTTTTATGAAAATCATCCAGTCATTCCATCATGTGGCAGGCTGTAAGCGATGAGGAAGTCTCGTCTGGAACTGCACACGCACCAAACCGGTCATGTACGAACACGTGCGAGCCATTAAACATAGGTTATTCTCGAGCCCCTCTCCTCGCCTCCTTCACAAATTCTCTTAGTTTAAACAGCGTTGAGTACAGGCCCGAACACGTTTTTCTTCTTTAGCAGCCGGTCACCCGTCGCAGCGGCTTACACGCACTGCCGTAAAAAAAATAAAAACTGTTTGTTTGGAACGTGCCCCGGCGTGCTGTCGTGTGACGGTTTTGACATGACGTGAACGCCGTGTGTCGTGATGGGGTTTGTTACACATGTGCGGTGAGCCGTGTGCTCGTACGGGCGATATTCGCAGGTTCACTGACCTCTGCGCTCCGGCCCGTCGCCTTTATGTCCGAACACTTCTTCCGCGACGAGCATACCCACACGCAACACACATCCCTCTCCAAACACACACACAGATATATAGTATGTATAGTTATAACTTTGTCAAGGCTGAAATAATAATAATAATAATAAATTAAAAAGTTCACAGAAACGCACACACACACACACACACACACACACACACACACACACACATATATATATATATATATATATATATATATATATATATATATATATATATATATATATATATATGCGTTTCTCTGAACTTTTTAATTTGTTATTATTATTATTATTTCAACCTTGACAAAGTTATAATTTTTTGTCCCGATTGTGTAAATATTACGAAATATCCTACTTGTTTATGTGAAATTCAAATATGTATTTATGAGATTCTGAGTTTTTTTAAAAGCATTTTCATTATTATTTCACGTCGCTTTGGGCAAAGTTATAACTCTCCGTTCCATGTAAATGTTACTAAAAAATTGTAGTTTTATAGTAAATAATGTTGCCAACATAAATGTAGCACCACCAATCCTCTTAACACACTGTTAACAAATTTGAGGATAAAATCGTATGATATGACACAGCTTTGCTTGTAACAAGAGGCTGAGCCAATAATATGTTAACTAACTCTGGAATAGACACTAGCTTATGACAACCGGTCCTGTTATCGACTAAATAAATGCGTTTAGTTGGCTGATGTGGATATACGTCGGCAAGAATACATAATTGTACAGTAATTTGCACTAGAAACTGTGACGTGTGAAATCACCCTCATATTACACAGTCTGCGAACTTCACCCTCTGAAACTAATCACGTCATTTATTTTTGTTCTCTTTGGAAGCGCATTTTGGTTGATGGAACACGTCATGGGTCGCATTTTAACAAACACCCTATACCTCAGTCAGGAAGCGACACCAGCCTGATGAATTATCTGTTTAAATATTTCAGTGTCATTTCATGGCACGTCACATACCGGAAACACGGTAAATGCGATACGACCCGTAGCTGGTGGGTAATCAGTTTAATAACTAATTATGCTAATTGACAGTCAGGTACGTGGATCGTGCTTTTTGTCGGGCGTGCCTCGATTATGTAAAATATATCGTCGTTCTGCTGTTTTCCTCTTGTCCCGCCAGTATCTGTGTTCGCATTTACATTTTTTTTTTTTCGCCCGCGCCTGTAATTATTTAGCGACTCTCTCTGCACACACTAGCTCGCTGAACCTAGATTGTACCGTAACTTGATAATCTAATAAATATTAATTACCACAGAATAGCGCGTATATTTTGCATCGGCGCTTGCCTCCACTCATCGAGGTGTTAAAATTTAACGCGACATAATTTTTTTTCTGCTGCTACAGGCTATTTTTAATTTGGTGCATGAAAATTCCATAGCACACATTCTAAATCGGCATTTTTTTTAAAAAGAGGAATAAGCAAACTACGTTGCAATAGACTAACCGTTTTTACGCTGAGTTTATTTAAATCTACTTCGTGCGTAGGCGGGTTGCGTCAGTTTTAAATATTTGGTCAGCGAAATTTTTCCGCTTTTAACAAACGACGAGCAGAATATAGCGGTACTCTTTTCAATCTAAAACACCGCTCGTTTGATAAGGGTTACATATATTTACAAGGAAAGTACACACATATATGACACTTAACAAGAAACGATCCTTTTAGTAAATATCGAGGATAGTATTTTTTTAAGAAGTGTTTACAATTGTAAATACCTATATAAAATATATCTGTGAACACATTCTAAGACTAGATCTACGATAATAATTATTACAGTTTCTTTTACAGTTTTAAAATTGATACAAACGTTAACGATACTAAGCTCCAATTAACGAGCTGCATGTTGTACAATGTGCTAAAGACGACAGGTATATTTCACGTCATTTACATTGGGGATTGCAATGCCCAAACATCAGTTCAGTAATTTTTCAAAGTTGGCACTATACTCTCCCGATTGTCACGTATTAAGTCGCTGAGATCTTTGCATTTAGATACGTAGACCTACGATAAAGTGAACCTTACAGCTGCTGAATTGTTTCATTCTGTACTCAGTTCATACCTGTAGCACTCTTCTCACGTATCTATGTAGCCTATACGTACAAACACGAATACACGTGTGTAAGTGTGTGCGCCACAAAATACTGTACATTTAATTGGCAATTTTAGCAACATATGTATCACACACACAAATACACACACATCCATTCATCAATCACACACACTGTTTTATATGCTATATATATATATATATAGCATATACAGGATGTACCGTAAAGAGGTTCCATTACATATGGCTTAATATGCATCAAAAGAAGGTCGTAAATGTAATATCTACCGAGTTATGGTGTGCGTGTATATATATATATATATATATATATATATATATATATATATATAGAGAGAGAGAGAGAGAGAGAGAGAGAGAGACGCGAAAATATTTTGTACTGTTTTGTTTCAACGCCCCACGTGCACATCGGTAACTCTGCTACATGGTCCTTGCGAGCGTGTTTTGTTAAGAACGAGTTACGGTGGCACCATACGTATATTATGTGCCATTAGAACTCCACATCCAATATCACTGGCCATGGGGAGTGAGTGAGAGATCCCCGAGAAAACCTGCCGACCAGCGACATCGTCCGGCACGAATCTCACATGTGAAAATCCGGGGAACGACCCCGCCGGGAATCGAACCCGGATCGCTTTGATGGGAGGCGAGAGGCCTGACCCTTCGGCCACCGCGGCCATGAGTTAACGCTGCGGGTTTGCACTAAAGAAATTGAAACCAAATAGTCAAAAATACTTTGCCACAAAGTCGTTGCTCTGCTTTACACATTCCATGTTATCGTGCTGAAGAAGGTCCTGATTTATGCATACTGTTACACAATTTATCTTGACTCATGAAATTTCCAAATAAATGAACATCGTATGAGGAGGATACTCAGAAAACTTAAATTTTTTTCATACTTGTAAGAACTAATAAAAAAACCCTTGTCTATTCACGTAAAATCGGCAAATGTCACTTTATGTAGATCTGTCACATAGGGTACGAGAAAAAAAGTAGCAGTAAATTAAGAAAATAATTAATTAAACTGTGCTTAACACGTCACCTTTAGAACTGGGAAGTTCGGATCCTGTATAAGCTATGCCAAGCGTGTCATTTTCAGATTAGGTAAAGGTGGTCGTCTGAATCTCATCCCATCTGTTCTGGTTTATACCAGTGGAATGTTTGTCTGGTAGTGCGAGGGAACAATATTAACGAGGATTATATGACGTGCACATCTGCAGCGCTGCTGCGTGGTTATTAGCAGCACGTCTTTGTGCCAAGGCGTCATAACCCAGAATGCAGATTTATTACTGGGTGCACGTTAGCGTCTGCGTACCGCCAAGTATGATATGGAATGAGGCACTACAATGGTGAGTGGGAGATCCCCGGGTGATCACCGACATCGTCTGGCAGGACTCCCACAATCCTGGGACCAACCCCACCGGGGAGAGAACCCTGATCGCCAGCTGGAAGGCGAGTGGTCTGAACCCTCGGCAGTCGCGGCCTCATAATTTCTAAACAAATATACATTGCATAAAAAACAAAAAGTTTTTACTTTGTGTGGTCCGGTGAAGAGGACCAATGAGAGATAGAGAAAGTGAGGGGGGGGGGTGAGAGAGCTAAATTAAAAAGCTAGTCACGTGTTCGCGCGGCCTGGCACGACGAGGGGTGGTGGAACAGTCGCGGGTCGTGCTAATTGGGCGCTGCTGGCATGTCGCTCGTCGTCAACATGTGCGGTGTATGTCCCCCTCCTCCCTCCCGGGTGTTGACTGAGGGCACTCATTTCCTTCTTTGTTTATATTTCCGTACTAGCTTATCAACAGTTCGCTGCCCGTGCTTGAATGTAACTCGGGTCATACTAGTTATACAAACGTACTTTTTTTTAGTTCATACAAACACAGCTTGCATAGTTGTGTTGCAGAAAGTCTGCATACAAAAGTTCATAATAAAGTAACCTAGACGTATGTTAATAAATAAATCAAGCTTTGGAACTTTTTCGACTACATTTTAAGAAAAGTTGTATTTTAGAGATGATGGTAAGGTATATCGTGAAAATGTTTTGTGCCAACATACCCTTGAAAACACTATAGTGTCTTGTAAAATGTTTGATTGAATGACACACGTCTGGCACAACGTAACTGTCTGCAGGCCAACAATAGGTATCAAATATTACAGTAGCGGGATTCATATTGGTTCAGTCAAATAGGGTAACAGCTCCGCGTACAAGGGAAAGTCGGTAACCTTCTTATGAATTGAACATGCGTTGAAACCAAGCTAACAGTGAAGTTTCCTCGTGATAAACCATCATATCTAGAGGTACGTCAATTTCGCGGATTCATCTGGCAGCAGCCTAGACTTGTCAGTCCTATACACCCACTGGCCACGATAGATTATCTATTGGCTTATAACAGTACAAGCAGGTAGCAAGCGCTAGAACTTCGCATTATTTCCTTATTTACTACTGACTTGCAGTAGTCAAACGCGTTTCGTAACAGCCGCCAGCAAGTCACAGACATGACAATGAAGTATACATTATTGGCGTTCAACCTGACCTGGAATGTATCTGCGAAATTTACCTACCTTTAATCATATCTAGTAATAGTTTCTTCTGCTACTGGTTCAGTGTTTACTGAACTCGTCCTTGAGGACTGCGAACCAATAGCAATCCTGTATGTAAACACACTCTGACTTCCTAGCTATCTTCTCATTACAACTGGCTACTCACTTGAACAATATGTCAGTATAGTACAGACCGCAATTGGTCTGACAGCCTCGACAGGTGACAGTAAATTCTTTGTAACACAGATGCGATATTGGAAAAGTATTCAACAGGAGAGTACTGACGTTTTATGGAATGGTAAACTGAAAATGGCGTGGGTTCTGAGGACAGGGATTTAACTGGCAAACTCTGGATTGTCAGTCAGAACCAAGCAAGGCTGGTACACTAACCCAAAACTATACTACCGATTCTCACGTTGCGAAAGTAACTAAGAAACATCGGCCACGTTCCAATGTTACTGCCGTAAGAAGGGGCAGAGAAACGCGTCAGTTGTTTGCTCTCATCATAAATATGTCACACGACAGAACCGCTCGCCCCTCACCGCTGCGGTCTAGGGTCAGTTATCGGCGTATATAGTCACATCCGAGTACTTGGCTGTCCAGCTGCCGTTGTAGTTAGCTGGCTGATATTCTCCGAAAACTATTTCCCCCCGCATGTGCTTTCCATCACTACCCAATCATTAACTGACATTATCTTCAATAGCGCTTAACACATCGCCGTTTCGCACTCACGATATCTTTCCAAACCATTAACTTGTTAATGTTGGTCGTTCGGTATAAAGTGAGCTCTAAAGATTTAACCTTTGAAAAATATCACTAGCCGTTACTGCATATAATTGAACACTGATGATAGTCGCTTGTTCTTCGTATAGTTGGCTGTGGATCACTGAATGTAGATACGTATATCATTCTATTTAAATATAACAGTACTGAAATAAAATCAACTAAATTCGATATATTTATGTTGTTACATAATTAATAATATTATTATATCAAACTATATAGGTTTCTACCGACTATATAATTTACCTTACACGCGCAGACATCAAGTAACGTGTCCAGAGAGGCTAGACATTTCCCTTCGTTAGCCGTTACGCGCGGATAGATACGAATTGGCTGAAAATATAACTTTAGTAGGGCTTTTGTGAGCTCTCACTTTATCCCTAACCACTTATGGAATGATGTTTCTACAAGTTCAAGTCTTTTAAAAGTGCCCAATTCAGGTTTGTGAGAACTGAGAGGTGAAGGTGAAGATACATACAACGGCGAGTTGCTTCTAGGTGATTATTGAGGCCAGGATAATTATCGGCTTTACTGACACCAAGAATATCTGTGAGCTCAAGCAAACACCGGATGCTCATTGGCTGTTCTATGACACAGTGGATACACAGGACTGAGCCTACATTTTTAGTGGTTTCTTTATTATTGTCCCAGCGTCTAGGAATTGTGAAATGAGACAAGGGCCAATTGTGAAGGTGGCACGAACTTAGTTGTTTGAATCCAGTTTTTGTCCAAACGTAAACTCGAATTTTTCAGGCCTCGTGACGCAAATGTTACGCCTACGTCACCTCTTCAGAGCCCAGTTCGCCGCAGGTACGAGTGTCCGTGGAGAGTATGTCGTGTCTTCCGTCGCTCCGTGGAAGGAGGAGGAGGGGGGAGGATAATTAAAGCGGCGTGGGAAGCAATTACTTTCTTCTGGCTGCAAGAGCCGTCAGCAGTTTTCGCTCACGATGTCGGACCGCGAATGTTAGTTACCCCTCGTGGTCGGCAAACAGCTGGCTGGACCCAGGGTCGGCGGTAATGTGGCGGTACTGTGGCAGCATATCTTGAACGTCGCTGTCGTTACTACACTACTGGGCATGTATAGGCGGTTCGGGATAAAGTGAGCACTCAAAAAAGCCCTGCTAAAAATCTATTTTCAGCGAATTAGTATCTTTCCGCGCTAACGGCTAAGGCAATGAAAAACTTTGACCACGTCACTTTATGTTTGCGCGTGTAAGATAAAATGTGCGATCGGTAGGTACCTATATAGTTTGATAAAAAAAAGTATATTAAGTGTATAAAATACATGTGTATTGATTTGGATTAGTTTTATTTCAGTATTGTTGAATTTAAATACAAAAATACACGGAACTATATTCAGTAAATTCGCTGCCAACTATACAAGCAGTAAGGGTACTAGAGTTAATGTTGAATTATATGCAGTAATGGCTAGTGACATTTTTCAAAAGTTAAATTTTTAGTGCTCACTTTATCCCGAACGACCTATAACATGAGGCAGCGTGTTCCTGTTAAACCATTAAGGCAGCCGCATATCTAACGCTTCAAATACTTCGCAGTGTGCTCGTAAAAAGGTTTTTTTTTTCACGAATCAATTCCGCGTGTGTCCATTGTGCCAACTTACAAAAAAAAACACTTCAGACGAGGTCGGAACCTCATTGTTAAGGCACTAAGCTCATTAAAAACACTGTTTCTAAGTCCTCTAACATGGCTAAAAACGGCTTTTTCAGACTGCCGTACTTCAAAATGTACAAACTGATGTTGTGAAACTCACGTTGCGATTCAATAAAATTGTATGGTTACATCGTAATGTTCCATTGTAAAAGTGGTTCGGCGGGAACCTTGCATGTTATTTCAGAGCTTGGTTTGTTGAGGCGATACGGCATTTGATACGCGTTTAAAGGTCGACCTGATGTCTCTGCTACTTCTGAGCCTCTAACGCGCAGGTAGGCGGCGCCCTTAGGCCGGACATATTGGTTTATATTTGCAAGGCGGTAAAAACTATGGAAATAGCTAGTTATAAAGGATGTGTACATACCTCTTAAGGCGTGCATTTTACTGATCATGTTTATCAGATATTCGTGTCTTGTTTTATGTGTACTATCTCTTTCCAACATATGGCACGTATTTCATTACGAGGGAAACCACAATGGGCCCTTCTATTGTAATTTTCACAACGTGTACATACCTCTAAAAGGGTGCAACTTAGGGGCTAGGTTAATTAGACATGGTTTCTTTCTTTTGGTGTGTATGACCTGTTCCTGCAATATGGCACAATTTTTTCGAACATACTGTATAATTAACGAAATACTGGTTAATTGAATTTTTGGTAGAAACCGTGTAATTTGTGCATACAAAATTGCTACCACTGTAAATAAAACATTTTAAACAAAGCTGCCAGACATATATTTCATATCTGCACTGGTTTTAATTTCAAATATTAATTATCGCATAAACGGTAGAAAATAAAGAGCATGACCTTAAGAGTGTGGTAGATAAATAAACGCTGAAAGCATCAATTAAATTTCTACGCTTTTTTCGAAGCCAATGTGGATAAAATGCTCAATGACAATCCTAGATAATGGTATTTGCCAACTTTATGAGTAAATATTTATCCATAATTACTAATTCGTTACGCGTGTTCTCTTGCGCCGCAGTTAAATGCACGAGGTTCCGGCGTCAGAGATTGTGCCTCAGAAGTTCGTAACACTGGAAACAATTTTGTTTAAAACGTTAGCTAAAACTATTGTCTAGGATTACTATTGTTTAACTTTCGCAAATAGGCTTCAAGAAACCTACAGTTAAAGATGAATGCTTTTAGCGTTGAATTATGTACCACGCCCTCTTAACGTACTTTCTTAGGCACGCTCTCAAACGTAAGGGATTTGGGATTGGATTCAGAACACCAAAGAATCCAGGAGTGCTCAAAAGTGTAAAATTTTGGCAGTAAATTAATAATTAATGCTCATGAAACGAAGTAAATTTACGACACATAGAGGAAGGATTAAAAACATAATTAAAATTACTTTTTTGTTACGTTCTTACGGCTACTTTTAAGACGTCTTCACAACCTCCACTTAGCGTACGTAGCGTACGAAGAAGAAAGTGGATCAACTCTCTTACGTACGTACGCACGCCACCGCGAGATTGTGAATGCTTGCATGCAACCTCAGTGTTTCTACTTTCGCACGTACTTACGAACGCTACATAGTGGTTGTGAATCCAGCTTCAGACACCAGTATGTCGCAGTTAATGTTTTCTGAATGGTGCAAACACTGCGGGGCCGTTACGAACTACAGGTCAGCTTTGAACTTGCCATGCCGATAGTTTATAACTAAACACCCAGACGTGGTACGCTTACCATATACACTTATATAAGATGTTTTTTGATGTTCTTCGCTAGAGGTCAATATTTTAAGCCCGCAATGCCGTTTGAAGCAGTTTCGGTTTACCGGCTTCTCTCTAATTGAATGTTGGTGCCTGGTATGGTTCATTATTATCGGACATGGCCGATTCCAAGTTATTTAACACCAATTTTTATTTAATGATTTCAATACATATTTTCCACCTCAGTTTGAAAAGTAGTCCCTCACTGAGACAGTGAAACATTTCAAAATATGTTAATGCCACACAAATCACAGTAGTGTGTGCACCTTACATAACTGGAAACTGTTTTTATGTGGCTTAGCTGTTTTCCGGCTAAACATGAACGCCACCCAGATTCTCATTTCGAATTTACCTGTAAACATGTGATTCTTGTTAAATAATCGCGATACAATCATTTTAAGCGCAACGCTCATCACGCCACAGGGTTTTAGAGGAGATTATCGTGACACCAAGACTTTTTTTAGTTATTTGTTTCCTTCTCTCTTTCTGTAGAGATTACCTGAAAATTAGTACATTGTACTCCAACAGCGGTTGAGGAGAAAATGTCTCTTCCTCGAAAGGACAGACGTAACAGGTTATACTGCTTTCGTATAACTCCAGTAATATTTGACAGATACTTATGTACAATATTGTTTAGTATTTTGTAGTTTGTACTATGTGTCACAATGCAAGATACGAGGGGCTTAGATTAATAGTGGTGTAGGTCAGTTAAAATAATGTTCTCGTAAAAAAATTATTTGTAACCACAGAAAAAATGCAGTATATTCTTGCTATACTCAAATTGTTTTAAGAAATTTAGATAAAAGTGAAATATTAGTCACAAGATATTCTTTAGAGAAATGTGTGTAATAGGAATAACAATGGCACTACAAAATATTCCTTACTTACGCCGCTATGAATCTCAGTCCCTCATATGTTTATTTCTGAAGTGTAACTGAAATGCGTACATTTTACACTGTTTTGTATTTTTATTTATTAAGCCACACAACACAAAATATTAACAGTTATTTCCCATAAGTAAAGCCACGATTCCGTCGCGAGGCCGCGGTGGCCGAATGGTTAGACTACTCGCCTCCCGCAAAGGCGATCCGGATTCGACTCGCAATGGGGTCGGTCCCCGGGATTTTTGCATGTGGGAATCGTGCCGGACGATGCCGCTGGTCGGTGGGTTTCCTCGGGGATCTCCCGTTTCCCCCCGCCCCTTCAGCCCTTTCATTCCGGCGCTGCTCCATACTCACCTCATGTCACCCCTCACCAGCGCTGAAGACCTGGATGTTGAGGACTGACGACAATCTCTCTCTCTCACACGATTTTTTCGCGAAAAAGATTTTTGTCACATTTTGTTCCAGCGTCTTACGTGCTTATCTGCAGCTTTGCTTCATGGTTATTAGCAGCGTGTCTTTGTTCAGGCACGTCTCTCATTTAACTGAAGCAATCAGAGTAAGTCTGTATCACCACACGTCTGTGATTAGCCGGCAGAAACCCATACAAGTGAGAGTTAAGACCACGCTCTCTTGTTTCAACGGTTTTTTAGCGATATTATTTTTTTTACGTCTAAACTAGAGCACACATCAGACATTTATTTTGCAGTTTGGTTCCAGATCATCTTCTCCATGTTTGCTAATATTTTAGCTATTGACTGAATTAATGAAAATTTTAGTTAATTGACTCTTTAGTCGAAACCGTAAAATTTCTGGTTTTGAAAAAAAAAAGCCATCACGGAAAAAGCCATTTTAAACAAAACTGCCAGGCAGATGGTATATGCTCTCGTTTAAGCTAAAAAAAATTATCATCCCGAAATACAGTAGAGACAAGACTGACCATAAAGCAGAGCCAATTTATTGAAAAATATTTTCGCCATAAAATCGCGTCTCTACCCGAAAGTAAATCCTACATTGTACGAAAATTGTATGAAACAAGAATATATGTTTGAAGATGTAGCATGGACGGGTAGGAATAGGAAGGTGTGCGACCTTCGGGGTTTTATAAGAGTTTAGTTTCCTGTGTGAGGGGTTCGGAGTGGTGAAGGGGGAGGCTTTTATATAAAGTTGCGGGCCATATCTCGTCCTGCGAGGCCAGGAAATCGCCTCGAGATGTGGTCGCTATGGTGAGAGTCACTCAGGTTTAGGAGAGGGGGTGGCAGGGGGCAAGTGCCCCACCACGTGCAGGCAGCGTCTCCCGGGGATAGAACGTTCAATGGTCGAGATTAGTGGCGCACGGTTCCGGCTTTAAACGTTTTTCCGAGGGCCATCTGGGCCCTAATGGCCCCGCGCCGACCACCAGTATCTGGCCCCGGGAGTCGAGGTACTCACTCAGTGCCCGCCCAGACCTTTCTTTTATATCCCCTGGCCGTTCGGCACGCAATCACCGCTATACTTCCCAGCTCGGCGGGGAGCTGTGCCCTGGCCGTGTGAGGTGGACATACTTTATACTACACGTCTGAGTCTAGTCTTCAGGTTTCCACATTACCCTTCCACCAACGAGTATTCCCTTGCTTTCCTCCAAAAACATCTTGTCTTCTTGCAGTCTGCCTCCAGCCAACCTTTCAACGGGCGGAACTGTCAAAGTACTACTTTCGTATGCTACGATTAACTAGGCCATTTCTCAACAGACCAATTTTAAATACAAGTATTTTGAACTAAACATATAATTCATTTTACCCGAAAAAAAATGGTTTGTATATTTTCTTTTGTATGTCATTTTTAGAATTGCATTCCTGAAATGAAGTACAGTATTAAAAATACAACTTCTGGCAAGGCTTACCATAATATCAGTATTCGTCCAGAATTTTTTTTTTTTTTTTGTTTGGGAACGTTATCTCAAAGACCCGGAAATATCGAAAATTAATTTAATTAAAGAAAATTTATATTTCAAATTTCTGAACGTCATAAATACTTCTAAGATTGGGCCCCTGTTCATTGAACTCGTCCTTGAGGACTCTGAACAATGGAAAAACTCTCTCTGACTTCCTCGAGCATACTGTCACATGCACAATGGCCACTTACTTGAGCAATAGTTAGTGTACAGGTAGCTGAGTACTGGGGAAGTTAACCAACAGGGCATTGAACCCACGACATTTTGGGGTCTCTTAAGTTATCTTTAACAATAGTCCAACTAAATTACGTACCTGAAGTTAGGTAGATGTAGGTTCTTAAGAGGCCTCCCTACTTGCGCTTGAAATGCGTTGCAGCGAGTTACTGTTACTCTTTTTTTGCCGAAACTACTAAACACACATTACAATTGTATATCTACGAAAAGAATACACACTTCTAACCATGTCCCTATAGTTTTAAAAATTCAGTACGTTTATTTTAAACAAAATTTTCGGGCCCCGCAAAATGGTCTAAAATATGTTTTTGAGACTGCCGTATCTGTAAAAATAACAACCAGATTCGAAAACCGTAACTATAGAAACAGGCGCTAGAATTTGAACTATGCTAGCCACAAATAACCTAATGTTATCACCGCTTAAAGTCCCATAGGAAAGAGGATAATAATAAAGCACTGTACGACAATTGAGTAGCTTGCACGGCACGGCAACCTTTCCACTCCTGCCTCACACACACAAACGCAACCTGACTAGGGAGACCCCTTAAGAAACTGGATTTCACTGTCATTGATTCAATATTTTTACTCTTGGCGTTTAGGGGTCCTCATATTACAGACGTGTGGTGGTCCAGTAACTGTATTCTCCTTGGCACAATAAAATAACAAACATCGCCTCATAGATACGCGGAACCAATAACAAAGCCTCATGTATGCGCGTAAGGCAGCAAAACAAATACGTGCACATTTATTTCGAGGAAATTAAGAGTTCGCACTGATAATCCACAATAAGGGTTCTGATACAATGATAAACGAACGTATATTTCTCGGGAGACTTGTATTGATTCTCGATATAAGGAAGTCACGAGCTATTGCTTTACTAATCACAGTCAGTTAGCAACGCGATTTGCTACTGGCTGTACTATGAATTATGGTCGAGGTGGTTAATCACGACATTAAATGTTAGATCTCATAGGTACCGCAGTCATTTGCGCGAAAAATATTTCCTGCACAGCGATTTTCGTGACCAAAATAGCAGGTTCGAATCCCTACAAGCCGGGGGCGGATCCAAGGGGGGAGGGAACCAGGGGGACCTACCCCCTTGACATTGTACGTTTAGTTTATCCTTAAAATATTACAAATTTTTAACATGGTATTTACGATTTTTTGTTTAAAAACGCCTTAAATGTAACCATTTTGCACCTTAAAATTTCAATATTTCTGGGGAATGGCCCCCGGACCCCCTCCCCCGTCCTTCTTTGACTCGTGGTACGGGCATAGTTAGTTTTTAAGAATCCTCTCCACCCTCCCCCTTAAAAATAAACCTACAGCTGGATCCGCCCTACAAGTCATATACAGTGAACCGTAATATTGGTTTAAAAATTTCTGCACCAGTCCGCCCCCCCTTCCCGGTTGATTTAGTTGCTGAATGTGCACATTAGCGACTCTCCTTTATGGTCACAGACTGGAGTTTTTTTACTCTTACGTGTCTTATCATTTTACTGCAAATCACAGACGTGTGATATCGCAATAACCTTATTCTGATTGATACAGTCAAACGAGAAACATATTTCCACAAGAGACACGCTGCCAATAAAACAAGGAAGTAGAACTGCATAAATGTGGATGAAAGGCAGATATATTTTCGCGAAAATTATGGTTCCTTAGTCATATGCATTCAAGTCAAATTGTATTAGTGTGTTAGTCATCCTTTGTTTAGCCGCCGGGTTGTTAACAGTTTGTTTTAAATCCCATCCTTGACGGTAGTTGTAATTTTTGTACTTAATATTAAATTATATCATATTATATATATATATATATATATATATATATATATATATATATATATATATATATATATATCACGACAGTGTGAACACACAATGCAAATGAATAATCGAAAATAAAACGACACATGTGACGAAATGTATTCACACTCTGTCCAGCAATGTTCTCGCAGCCATGACAGCCAACTGTACAATCTAGCAGTTAGTGCATTGTTGGTAGTGCTAAGTCTAGCTTGCAATTCGCTGAACCCTACATTTTATTGTGTGTGACTCCTTTGCCGTGTACACGCGTGTTTCATGCTGCTTACTAAAATATTGTGTCTTTTGTTGCAGGTGAGTTTTACTTGGTTCTATCGGCGAGTAGAACTTCGAGATCTGTATAACGTCTACGATCTGTGAGTGTTGGCAATATTTAGTAGTTACTATTTTCATAAACAAAGTCAGCTGAGGTTGTAGACCTGTTGTTCTCTTTTCAGATATGTGTTATACAGAATACTCGCTTTACGGTCAAATATAACATTTAATGAATTTCAGATGATTCAAGCGAAACAAACATAACCACACAGTGTAAATTGTGCACTTTTAAACGTAAAACATGTAGTTCAACAAAGAAGTATTCGACACAGTATTAAGGGTTTGAGTGTGTCACATTGCAGGCAAGTATGTGTGGTCTAGATTACCAGTAGCGTCGGTGTAGTATCTGCTGTCGTTTAACTCGGTAACATTGCCAGTCAGATTTCTGTCTAAAATTCTACCAGCCCTGATATGAAACATGATTTCAATGTTTAAATTAATTACTTTTCAGTGAGTCAAGAATACATATAACTAGATATGATGGTGTATCGTGAAAATGTTTTGTGCCGACATACCCCTGAAAGCACTGTAGTTAATTGTGACACGTATGATTGGGTGATATACATCTTACACAACGTAGCTGTCTGCAGACCAATAACATACATAAAATATTGCAATAGCGGGATTCTTATTGGCTCAGTCAAATAAGGTAACAGTTCCACGTACAAGCGAAAGCCAGTATTATTCTGGTAAGTTGAACGTATGTTGAAACCCAGCCAACAGTCAATTTTTCCCTCGATAAACCGTCATCTCTAATGCTTACCAGAAAATAAATGGTGGCTTTCACTTGTACTTAGGGCCACGATTTTGTCGCGAAAAGATTTTTGCCCCACTTTGTTTCAGTGTCTCACGTGCACATCGGCAGTTCTGTTTCAAGGTTATTGGCAGCGTGTCTTTGTTCAGACACGTTTCTCATTTGACTGTGCCAATCAGAATAAGATTATTGTGAGTCTGTACGTCTATAATTTGCCAAGGCCAGTGAGAGTAAAATCATCCAATCACAGACGATGTAGCAGAGTTGCAGTTGTGCACATGACGCATCGAAACCAAATGTTGCAAGATTCTTTTCGCCATAAAATCGTGGCTCTACTTATACTGTATAAGTTATACGTGAATATGTTGCCCTATTTGGCTGAGCCAATAAGAATCTCGGTCATGTAATATTTGATGCCTGCTATTGGTCTGCAGACAGCTATGTTGTGTCAGACGTACATGCTGCCAGAAACTACAGCGTTTTCAAGGGTATGTTGGTGCAAAACATTTTCGCGATATACCATTATTAGATATGAGGGTTTATCCAGGGAAAACTTGACTGTTTGCTGGATTTCAACAGACGTTCAGCTTACCAGAAGATTACTGACTTTTGGAGCTGTTGCCCTATTTGACTGAGCCAATGAGAACCCGAGGTTGTAATATTTGATGCTTGATATTGGTCAGCAGACAGCTACGTTTTGTCGAAAGTATATTACCGAGTCATACATGTCACAAGAAACTACAGTGTTTTCAAGCGTATGTTGACACAAAACATTCCCTTGAAAACACTGTAGTTACTTGTGACATGTATTGTTGGGTGACGTACGTCAAACACAACGTAGCTGCCTGCAGACCAATAACAGGCATAAAATATTATAGTAACGGGATTCTTATTGGCTAAGTCAAATGGGGCAACAACTCCACGTACAAGCGAAAGGCAGTAATCTTTTCATAAACTGTACGTGAGTTGAAACCTAGCAAACAGTCAAGTTTTCCCACGATAAACCGTCATGTCTACTTTTTCTGACAACAGTTACTCTATATGTAAAATTTCTCAACGTACATTACAAATTTGACCAAAAAAAGTAGTTTCCAAAAAAAAACCCAAAGTAGAAGTGCTGGAAAACCGCAAGAATCTTTCGTGCAACCGTATTTTGCTCAAGAGTGTAACGGCCGACGTCTTGTGTAATTGCAGGATAGCTATGCAGATGTTTGAAGACGAATAACACTTATTCACTCACTAAAGCCTCAATTTTGTGACGGATATATTTTTGCACCATTTAGTTTCAATTTCGTATGAACATATTCAACTCGGCCAGTGATTGGATCTTAGATCTCTCACTTGACTTGGAGTTTCTACTGGCCAACCACAGGCGCATGGTGTCGCAATAACCATTTTTTTGATTGTTTCAGTCAAGTGAGAGACGTGTCTGAACAAAGACATGTTTCCAATAAGCACGTCACAGAATATTTAGGAATACAGAAGTGAAATAGCTGGTAGACCAGCGAACTCAGTCTCACACGCCAACAAAATGGCTTCCCTTGCCAGCAACATGGCGGAAACACCTACTGCCAATCAGCGTAAGGCAGCTGCTCTGATAATCGGCAGCCAGGCAGATAACATGCAGGAGCCGAACAGACATGGGGTTGTCATCAACCACCTTGGGCAGCCTACAAGCGCGAAGTTTGTCAGTACCAAACGAGCCGCCACGTCATTTCGCGTCTGTATTACTGTTTAGTCTGTGCCCTTTGTTGCCGATGTGCACGCAAGGCACTAGAACAAAATGGAGCACGCATACCTTCGCGATAAACTTGTGGCCGTACCAATCACTGCGAGTAACTTTGTCAACTTCCAGGCGGACGGAAAAATAAACTTTATTTGTAATTAATTGTGTGTGTTAATCTTCAGTGGTTTGTTTTATTTGCCGGAGTTGTGTTTGCCCTGTTTGACCGCGGGGGTCAGAGCTGTCACAGCAGTGACGAATGTGTGTGCGAGTGAAAGGTTAGCGACGTAGTGTCGACGATAAATACGTCATAATGACGGCGCTCAGCTGTGTCAACACGAAGCTCTCGTAACGCGAACTGCCACTGTTGGCACGCTATACTACCTTCACCACGGTCGACATGAACACCACGGCTATCTCTCTACAGGTCACTTTAACACAAAGAGATGGTTTTTTGATTGCGGATTTGCGTGTTTGCGGCCAGCTTCCGTAATTCGTCCGCCTACGAGTTACAAATAACCCCGGCCCAGTGCGTACAATTATGTCGTGGATCAGGAAATATAGACTCTGCCTTCTTGACTATGAGTTGCATTGTTCACGGGAGATTATCTTTGAGAGATTTTGCTTTTGAACCCCGTTTGAGTGAGTGAAAGATTTTGGTCAGCGCTTATCATCGAGGTCTTTAGCGTTGGTGAGGGGTGATATGATGTATGGAGCAGCGCCGGAATGAATGGACGGGGGAAACGGGAGATCCCCGAGAAAACCCACCGGCCGGCGGCATCGTCCGGCACGATTCCCACGTGTGAAAATCCGGGAACCTACCCCGTTGGGAATCGAACCCGGATCGCCTTGGTGGGAGGCGAGAGGTCAGATCCCTCGGCCCCCACGGCCCCGAACCTCGTGTAAAAAAATTATTTTAACAATTTTTTTTTACCTTGGAGCTAACTAATTTTAATGTTGGCGACTTTGTTAACTTGAAGGCTATACATTTTTATAGATGTTTTGATTTATTTTCATGGTAGTCCTGTAACAATGACCAATTTTGTCAACGTTTGTTTAAAAAAAGACATAATTATGAGTTCCTAGCTAACTTCTTATACGCGTACTGAAATGTTAGATCAATGGTTATGTTTCTACTGTGGTATTTTTGGAATTTTCTGTCGTAAAACAAAAGTAGGCAAGGAAAACCAATTAATAAACACGTAAGAGGGAGATTGGCTCTTAAGACTACGGAGAAAAAGATTGAACTTTTTTTGGGGTAACTTGCACTCACGATTCCCTCACACTGACTGTCAATACCGATGTAAATATGTTATTGGTTGCAATTGTATTAATGCATGAGTTCTGATATTGGAGATTCTTCATGCAACTCAACATTCTTCAAACTCGCCAATCGGCTGATTGTAGCCTGTGATTTGTCTCGTGCTTTTATCTTGTTTGAAAGGTTAAATTTAATTCCGCTAAAGCCCTTGATTGCACGGAAGTGATTTAACATTTGCACAACTTTTCCGGAAGTTCCAAATGTCCTTTTTTTTTTTTTTTACAGGAAGTGAAAACCAGATGTGGCAACTGTTTTTTCTGACCTTTTAAAGCACTCGTTTCATTCGCCACGGCAGAGAAAGAAAAAAGAGCTTAGATTAATGATCCCGCTATATAAAATTTTAAATTTTTGTTGTCCCGCTCACGTGAAATGAAAAATACTTATGTATGAAACTGTCATGCAACCTGTTCGTGAGACTTCTTTTTTTCCTGAGTAGAAAATTCTGACAGCATTTTCAATCTATATTTTAACAAAGGGTACGTGGTTGGAAGATGATGCGGTAATACTAGTGCTGAACCACGTTGGTTTTTGTTTTGCAGGCATTACAGGGTTTCCAAGCACTGTAACTGTACATGAGTTGAGTTGCAATCATAGAGCAGTAATAACTACCACTCATGTAAGAATTTCGAGTGACTATAGATATTCTACGTCTGCGAAGCTTAGTGGCACCGGGGCGATAATGGCGGTCAGCGGACGCGCGCCGCATACATTATAACCTTTAGGCTCAAGTCACTGAACTGGTGTGCAGTCTCCTCGCTGACAACTCGCCTCTATGAGACATTCAGTGATTACTCTTATCATTTTGTGACATAATAAGATAAATAAAGAAAGTAATGCTGAGTGTCCATCTGGTACTTTTACTGGCATGTAATATATGTTATACCCATGTATTTTTTTTTGTAAACACAATGACTTTTTGTAGTATCAACGACAACTGATTAGTGAAAAATATTTGCCAGTATTGTATGTACACTATTATATATATATATGTATATATATGTATATATATGCTACATATATATGTATATATAATACGTACATACATGCATACGTGGTTCGCGATAAAGTGAGCGCTTTTGAAGACCATTGTGTCTAGAATAATACTTTTAAAATATTTTATATTGTTATTTAAGACGATAACTTTTGAGTTCGTAGTCATCTATGTTCTGTTTGTATTTAAAAATTTGCAGGAAACTAACAGTTATCAGAAAATAGAAAAATAATTGATATTTTCTCAGCCAGCAACGTGGAAAAGTCATTTTTAGCAGTTTTGAGGAACTTGGGAATCATGTTTTTAACTAGTGGAAGGAATTTTTAATACCATGGGGACACAGTTTGAAGTGTGTCTTCTTTTCGTAGATAAACGCATTGGAGACATTTTTGACAGTTATACAAGAAAAAATTATTTCCGTACAATGCTACAGCACAGCTCACACGCCAGGACCACTAAACTAAGACTTAGGCCACCTCCTTGTGTTCAGGACTAATGTGTTCGTCTCCACCGTAGTTATCTCCCTGCCACATATGTTCCCCTGAGGACGCCAACTTGCTAATAAATGGAAATAACGTAGACAAATTATACATGCGCATTAGACGTTATGTAGCTATACGTATTTTAAGGACCTGCAAGATTCGCGTTGTTATTTGGTAAGAGACTAGACTTAGCAGTCATATATATATATATATATATATATATATATATATATATACATGATTACAGTATGATATTACACTGGATGTAGTCTCTATGAAATGTCAGCTGCATGTGTTACAGGAGGCTGGCCACTAAAATCTGCAACTGTTAATTATTTGACACATGTATTCTACCCGGCACACCACTGCATTGTTTGTCTATGGGGGAGGTTGGACGAGTATATAACCATTTGGAGTCCAGCCTGGTGGCAACAAATAACTCGAATTTTGCATGTCTCTATATGTTATACATAGAGACCGGAAAAATTTGCGTTTTATTTTGGCCCCAAGCTATAATGCCAGCAACTGTAAGTTCATGCGTGACATATTTGACACTTGCTGGAAGCCGCTTAGCCAGTAGTACAGAAGCAACTAAATGCTGGCCCATATCACTGCGTCATAGAGCAACCATTGAGCAGATAATGTCTGCTTGAATACACACATGTTCTTGGAGACTAGCCTACACGTCAGTGAACCCGCGAATGTTCCTGATCTCTATGTATGTATATATTCATCAATAATAAATAATTTTGTATAAATAACATGTATACATACGTTATATATGTATTCATAATATATTGTTTTCGGTGCACAGACACGTTTGGTAGAGTGACATCGGAGAGTTGGCTCATGTCAGTATGTGTACGTGGTGGATAGTTCTGGAAACTGGGAATCGAACCACAGGTACCGGAATACTACGGGGCATCTGTGTGCTGCGGTGGTTCTATGCTGGTTCCGTTAATCACCTCCGGTAGTTCTCGCAGCCCGTAATTATGTCTGAGCGGCTGCAGTTTGGTCGCACATCACGCCCAAGAACTAACTCCCCGTCTCTTTCTATCCCTCTGTGTGTCTGGCCCCTTTCATTACCTCCCTGGCGCTCCAGGCTGAGAGGCTGGGCGGGCGACGTCCGACCTGCGGAGCTCCAAGTTTCCGCGTTTATCTTCCGTGGTTTCTGCACCGTCGGCTCTCAACGGCTTCCATCCACCTCTCTCTCTCTCTGGCTGGGAGTTACGTGCCCGCGCTGTCGCTGACACTCGGTTGTCACTCCCCCGAGCCAGCTAGCGACCTTAGAACTTGTAGTGAGGCTGCTTCGTGCAACTTGCAGCAACTACCCCTGGGGCATCCTCCCTCCTCCTCCAGGAACCATGTCCTCTCCCACTTCCTTTACAACCCTCCTCATCGGAGACCTAGACATTCTCTTGTAGCGATTCACTTCTCCCTTCTTCGCCAGCGCATCTCTGTCAACTCGCCGAGTTTTATGTAAATAACCGTCTCGCTTCTGGGGGTCCAGAATTAATACTTCCTAGTTCCTTGGCTCCACGGTTGCCGGAGGTGTATGTCCCACTCCCCCTCCTACCACTGTTCGTTGAATCAATTCTAAGTCTGGTACGGCCGCCATTATGTGGCGTGCAGGAGTGTAATCTTGTTCCACTTCACTCTTCTTCTCGTCTGTTGTGTACCACGCTCTTTAGTAAATACAATCATGTGGGTGTGATAACATTTCCTGATATCACTTCACAAGATTTTGAGAATGTTAAGGATTTCTTATTTCTTGCAGTAATGACAAAAATGTGTTTTAAAGTAGAGATATTACTTAATGTTTGGGTTCACTTTTACTTATCGATGGGGTAACTATTTCCCCAGTAAACACATGGATATTCACACACAATATAAGCATATATTTTAAATTTTACGTCAAAATAGAGAATAGTAGGCTTAATTAGTGCTGTTGAGTTTGAAGAAGATCGTTATTGTAAACCCATGCCCGAGTCAGGATTGAACCACTGACCACACACGACGTAAACCGGCGCCTTAAGGCTGTTCAAGAAAGAAAAAAAAGTTGTTAAATTCCATATTTAGCAACTTCTGTACTTAAATCATGTGTAATGTAATAATTTTAAACCAGCACCGATACATTAAAATATGTTTTTATTACTTTTTTATATACTTTATCGTTATGAAGTTAAAGCAAGCAAAACAGTAAAAGTATTCGTCATTTATGAACGAAATTTTTTTTAATTACCTTAAAAAGTGCTTCTAACATGCCAAAGAAATTTTGTGAAGCTGCCAGCAGGCATTCTCGAAAGGAAAAAAAAAATCTTTCAGCAAATTTTATATCGAAAATTAGCAGCAACTTGGATTGTCTAAAAAATTAAAACCGTTAGGTGAATGTCAAATATAACGGTTTTAAACAATAGCGCCATTCGTCCTGATTACACAGACACCAAGTTTATAGCAATGCAAGCAGTCTACTCTTTGTGGCAGGTAACTGAAGTAACATGTGCAAATCCCCGTCGACGACGTGGAGAGGATCCACTGAGAGACGTCGAGATACCGCGATAAGCTACCAGTAAGGTGGCGCCCCTCGCGGAGTTCGCTGCAACAACGCGGGGGGGTTTTGTGAGGTACGGTGGCTCGCTAGATAATTGAATTTTCGCGCGGGTTTTTTGGTAGATGCGGTGTACTGGATTTCGCGGTTTTTTTTGTTAGACGCGGTGTTGTGGATACAGTTGGTGTAGTTAACAGTGATATTGAAAACTAGCGCGTGTTATATTCAACTTTTTTCGACATAGCAAAGTCTCGGCGACGGATACAATTGAGGCATAACTGATAACTAAAAATATCCATATTTAATGTGTATATTTAATAATCAATCTTTTTTTTCTGCAATAGAAAACAATTCACTAAATTTGTTACGTTTTGTTCACATACTACAGTGTTGGAAAATTAAAATGCGCACTCATTCGTAAAACATTAGTATTCAGTCAGGATAGACCTTCTATAATATTTTATTTCATTATGTATGTATAAATTTAGTGCTGGGAATTTCAGCTTGCAAAAGTGTGCATATACTTAGTGATGTCTATTTTGGGAATTATAATAAAATATTTACAACGACAAGACACTGTTGCGACAGCTGGAATTTTTTAAGTAACACAATAAAAAAAAATCGCCATGACAAATATCAAAGACGTTAGGAAGCATGTATTTTACTGTTTACTCTTCATTAACGACCGAAACCAGAACGTTATCCTTTTGGCATCATTACCAAGCGACGAAAATGAAAATGTGAGAACATAAAAGAGGAAAGAACGAATGGTACAGACTATTCTGGGCTCCGAGCTAAGAAATGCCTACTACTCCGACATGATGAATAAACCTTACAAATAGTTGTTGCAAAATTTAACAATGAAATATAATTGTATTACAACTAATAGCTCTATTAATTATGTGAGCAAAAGCTAATTTGGTTTGCAGTGTATGAACAATATGCAAATGTAATGTTAAGTGAACATTTAAACATGGTTGTGCAAAACGGAATTGATGGGT